>CAKAEH010001126.1:0-104404 GCA_916381525.1 Cercopithifilaria johnstoni
TATTGTTTATTAATTTTTTTATAGTAAATCTATCGTAAGTTTTGCTAAACTATAAATTATATTGATAAAGTTTGTTTATTTTTAAATCTCATGCATTCATTCTTTTGAAAATTCAAAATTTAACTTATCAGTAAAATGTATTGCTGTAATTTGAAATATTCTAGTAATTTTCACAGCAGCTAGTTTTCTCGGAAAGTTATGTGTTCCATGTCATCTTAACTTACTATGCATCAAATAGGCAATTAACTTTCAAAATGTTATCTTAAAATATAAGAAAGAAATGTATAGGAAGAAATGCACAGAATGAATCATCAATGTTAAAAAAATCTCTATAATAAAATAAACTATTTGTTGCAAGAGCTCACCATTTTCTACATCAAATAAAAATATATTATGATAAAGCCATTCTTCTCAATAAGAAAGTTATTTTAAACTTATCAGTTCGTTGAATTAATGTCTTTCATAGACTTCCTATTTTGTTTCTTATCAATTAATCTAACCCTAAAGATGGCTAATTTACTGATTCATTGCAATTTTCAAATTTCTATTCATTCTAATAATCATACCAAATAAACATATTATTATATCGTTGCTTTTCATTTCTTTAGCTTATATTTTAAATAAGACAAATTAGATTGGAAATGTTATCATTTTCAAATTAAAAAAAAATACTAATTGGCCACAATGCAATAAAAATGATTATTACAATCGACAAAAAATTTTTTGGTACTTCAAAGTTTAAAATAACAAGATAATAATAATAATAATAATAATAATAAATGAAAATTTCTCTAATTTAACCCTTTCTGTTTACTGATAAATATGATAACAAACTGGTAATATTCATTCCTGCGACATTATTCAATGTTCGTTATAAACTGTACAGAATAAACTTGTTTGTTAGCAAAAATTTCAATACTCTTCACAAATACAAAAAAATGAAGAAAAAAAGGATTGTTATTTGAGAAGAACTAATTTGTCTTATTTTAAATATGAACTAAAGCAACGATTTGTTTTGTTTTCATTGATTTTTCCACTAAAAATGAAAAGTTTTTTTAATTACAACGAGAAATTATTTCCCTTAAAATTTTTGTTTGAATGATAAATTTCGATAAGATTTTTGTATTTCATTATTCATTCACATTTGTTATAAAAATTGTCACTTTAATTCAATGCTTTTTAAAATACTTTGTTTCTTTCTCTTCTACAATTTCTTTTTGCACAGGTAAATAAATTTCAAGCAAAACTGAAATCAATAAATAAAGTTAGTGTATGATCATTAAACTTTCTTATTGTCTAAATCTATTTCTTCTAAATTTATTTAAATGAGAATCAAATTTTTATTAATTCCTATAAGTGTTACTTTTTTAGCATATTCGATAAATTAATTTATTAGACTTTAAAAAACTGTTTTGTTTCGCTTTCTTTGAAAGAAGCTTTCTTTGAAATATTTCGATCTTTTAAAACTCATTGAAATTTGAAATAGTTTAAAATTTTTAATTATTCATTTGATAAAAAAATGTTTTAGATTACTGTTTATTAAAGAATAGAAATTTTGAGATGCAATTTTTCATTTCATATTTCAACTTTATATCTTTTAATTATTGAAATTATAAGGTATAAGATAAGATCTTCTAACAAAGTAATCTCAAATTAATTAATTTAATATTGCTACTGAAAGTGAGTAATCTATTCGAGAATTTTTATCGGTATAAGATAAACTGGAGGTCAATGTTGACTAAGATTACTAAAATTAAACACTGATATTTTTCAAGTAAAATAATCGAAGACACTGTTACCGTAATTTTTGTCTGTTGCTGATCGTTAGGATATTGTTCAATGAAGAGAATGTCTTTTATTTTTAACTTTAATATGATATTTACATTGAAACATGTGCCATACTGTTCCAATGAATCGTTTTCTTCCATCAATAAACCTACAATTCATGGCTTCTTATAGCGAAAGAGAAAATGCCATGCCTAACTGATTGTATCTTTCCCTTCTTCCTACAGAAAATCTCTGTGAATTTTGATTTATAATTTATAATAAAATTGTATCTTTTTTAAGGGATGAGAGATTTTTAGAAAATATAAGTTCTATTAATTATTAATCTTATGGCTACAACAATTTTAAAGCCTGCGACACTTAAGTTATCCCTTTCTAATTTTTGTATTATTCCGGATTAATTTTTTTGATGTGTCAAATTATGTTTGTATAGGGTAAAATAATTGATGGATAAAATTTTTGATTGAAGCTTGCAGTGAAAGGAAGATTTGTAATTTGTTAACTTTGTTCTTATATAAATGTGAAAATGAAATTGGATTGTGTCTTAGGATGATTTAGTTATAGTAAATAACTTTTTGGTTAGCACAAAGATCCTTTTTCCTAAATTCCATCATAGTCTTATTTTAAATGGAATTTGAGAATTTGCTTTTATCACTCTTTTCTAGAGAGATATTACTTCTTATGGTTGTTTTCTCTTAATAGTTGCTGTGTCTCTCGTTTTGAAGAAATTTACATTTGATGCACTTTATCTGGCTTTTTCTCTGTCTCTGTCAAGCCAATATCGCTTTAGGCAAGGGTAGAAAATTAAATTATCATTTATTAAAGACTAATCTTTTCTACAACATTCAGTATAATGACTATAAACAAGCATTATATTAAATCATCAGGCTGCTAAATGATATGGTATCAGACAAAAGAGTACTTGGAGAATTTCTAGACTTCCACTGGCTGCTAAAAAGATTTTCAAATAAACATTTGCACGCAAGTCCTAATAAATTTACTTTAAATAGAAAAAGTGAGAAAGAAAAATTTTACGTTAAATATAATTTGATTTATCATAAAATAAAACAATATCTGACAGTTGCAAGTCATGAAATTTATTCTCGTTGATGACTGGAACGAATTTCACACAGAGGTTTTCCATTTTAATTATTATTAATTTGGTTTGAATAAGAGAAATCAATTTCAAAATTATAACAAAAGTTATCTATGAAAAAAAGGAAAACAAATAAAGGTATTAATTAAGGAATTAAGAGAGTATAGAAATTCTTATGATATCAAGCGATTAATACGCCTAATTTCGGCTAATTTTTTGATGTATTATCTTAAAATTAAAATTATATTTTAGACGCCGACGTGTGCCGCATTAGACGTCGACCGAACATCGCAGGAAAAAAATTGGGTTAGAAGGACGAAAACGAAGAAAACACGAAAAGAAAGAATTACACGTTAAGAAAAGGAAAGGATATTGTTGTGTAAACAAAATTGAGAGTTACCAGCAAAAAAGGAAAGAATCTTAAAAAAATAATAATTGACTTTATCTGAAAGATTTCTGTAAACGAAGCGCAATTGTTGAATTAATTCTTTTATGCATTATTATCAGTGCAACTGATATACTGCTCAGATTTTACGAATTGATCGTAGTTGATCCTTCATCAAATATATCGAAATCTTTTCATTCTTTTGAAATTGCTGAAGAAACATCTGTAACAGATGTATTTGCTACTGTGAATAGAAGTATTTGAAGAAGAAGAAAAAGAAGTAAAAAACTCTTTTATTCAAATCTTATTGAGTATAAAAAAACGATCTTTAAAATTGAAAGCTTTTGATCATCAACGATCATTGATAGCTCATCCGCTGTTATCATTATTATAATCAATAATAGTAGGAATATCATCATTCGAGAAGGATAGGAGGCTCAATGCAGTTCACAGTAGCTGTTGTTGTGATCCTCTTCTACTACCGTGACCTAAAATGAACGAATTTTTGAAATTTAGCAAGTCAGAAATTTTAGTTGAAAAGCGCACAAAAGTGCATAACCAACTAATTACTACGCCTACTCCTACTACACTCATTGTTACTACATCTATTAAAACCAATTTTGCAACAACTGCTGAAATTCTCACCAGAAGAACAATCACTATTCAAAAAGCAGAAGAGAAACGAAATTATCGCACTTATCGTACGCAGCAACAAATTATACCGTTGAAGATATTAGAATCAGTACTGTTTCCACTAATTATTATCTTCTACAGTTCGACACTATCAGCAGCTACCATAAGTCTTCCACCAACTGGGATAAATCGTTTTGCTGAACAAGAAATTCAACTTTTAAGGGAAGCATTCTTGAGAAAGTTAGTAGTTTTTTAAGAATCTCAATTTTTTTTTTTTCAAAATATTATGAATGCGTAATTTTACAATATAAAGGATGAACTTTTTACGAAGTTAATATTGACTAATAATCTAATTAACTTAAAGATTATCTTAATGAGATTATCCTTCCATTTGATCATCATTTAATTTTATTTCACCAATTTATTTATACTAATAAGAAATCTTTTTAATATCCAATTTTTATCATTTAGATTTGGAATGAAAGAACAACCAAAACAAACGAAGCCAGCATTACCAGTCCCATATTATGTGTGGAATATTTATGATAAGGTGAAAAAGGAAGATATTGCTTGGGTTCGACATTACTATCCACATAATATCATAGAATCAGATAATAGGTATTATTTTAATTTTACTCGTTAACATTACTTACTTATTATTAGAGTAAATAAATATTGTTACTGCGGTAACTATAATGTATTGCAATATCAGATGATAATAAGTATTTTTAGCACCACGCTACTTCAGTATGATTTATCAGTTTCTGTACGAAATGTTACCAATGAGATAATTGCTCGAGCAGAATTGAAACTAAAATTGAAAAATGAAAAAAATCGAAGACATATCAAGATTTATGAAATTGATCAAAAAAATTCCGAAATATGGAGGTAAACATTTGAAAAAGTTTAATCATTTGAAGGAAATAATCTTTTAATCGATATTCTATATCTTTTGCAGTGATCTCAAAATGAAAGTTTCATCATTTCAAATTCATATGCTTATTTTTACAAATTTAGGTGTAAATTAAAATTCTTGTAATTATATTATATGAGATTTAAATAATCAAAATCTAAATCTAAAATTCTTATTCGTTGTGTTATTTGATCAATGATTCTTTTACCTTCTGATATGTTTTTAAAATGTTTAGTATTACAGATTAATCGATGCTAAGTTTATTGAGAATGATTCGCGAGATTATCAATGGGTTGAAATGGATGTCACCGAGGCAGTACGAAGAAGACGACCAAATATGAATAAGGTATCTATGTTAAATTTACGGCATTTTTTTTCTAAACTCATATGAAATACTTTTGATAAAAAAGTAATCAACTTAGACGTAATTTTTAAAGTCAGCAGAAATATCATCTTAACCAGTTATGACCATAGCTATATATACTTTCATCTATTTGTATTAAGACCTGATCAGTGTTGTTTTGATAATAAATTTACAGTATTTTAGGTCGATTTTGCAGTGAAGTTATCGAGTAATGACTTGGAAACACTTGCTAGAACATCATATCAATCAACAGCACATTCCGTCTCATCGTACAATAAGAAACAGTTTTCTGCATTGGTCGTTTATGTTCAAATTGATAACACTGCTAGGGTTTGGAATATTCGAATTTCTTATCCTATCAAATTTGATTACACTTGAATGAGTATAGAATTTCTGAATAATTTATTAAATAATTTGGAAGTACTTCTTTACGATAATAATATCATACTCATGATTTCTTGTATCAGCTGCTTGCATTGAAGCATTTTTTAATTTTTATAGTTATAAAATGCAAATATATAAAATTAAGATTTTTTATAATTGTAATTTTTAATAAATTTTCATGATTTTTATAATTGTGCAAATATATAAAAATAAGATTCTGAAAAAAAAATTGTTTTTTCCTGTTTTAGGTGCGAAAAAAACGGAAAGCAAATACACGGCGACGACATCAACACAAAAAACATGATCATAGATCAACTGATAAGAATTACTGTCGTCGTACACAACTTTTAGTTGATTTTAATGAATTAGATTGGCAAGATTGGATCTTAGCTCCATGTGAGTATTTGAATATTTGTATCTTTATCATTTTTAATTAATACAAAATTCGAAGAAATTCCTAAGGTTTGTGTTTTGTGGTGTTATCAGCAGTATGCTTTATATAATTTAAATAAGATGAAAGTTTTAAATAAACTTATAGTTAAACTAATACAGCTATCTAAACATAGAATGATAAGTGTAATTTAATGAAGAGTAAAATTGCAGCAAGCTATAGCGCTTATCAATGTCAGGGTGAATGTCCAAATCCATTGACCAGTCATTTCAACACGACGAATCATGCCATAGTACAAGGTCTTATTAACTCAGTGGATCCAAGTTTAGTGCCAGCTCCATGTTGTGTTCCAACTGAAATGGAATCTCTAGCAATCCTTTATATCGATGTTGAAGGTAAAATTGTCATCAAGAACTATCCTGACATGGAAGTACTCAGTTGTGGATGTCGCTAGAGGATGTAACATTTTGCGTCAAGTCATCTCTACTGCATTCATTCCTTTTTGATAATTTCTTTGGTAAGTGTCAATCAGTTAACATTGATTTATCATGCCATATCTGAACCACAAAACAACTTTTATTGTGCTGCTGTTTACTCGATAGCAATCAAGAAATGAATTTGAATTAGAAATATTCAGAAAAAATGCTCAATGATTAAATTCATTTTCATTGATTGACCTTTCATTTTTAGTTCTAACTAGATATAAGATCAAAATGGTAACTACCTTAACTTCAAATATCATTTAAGGTAGAAATTGAACTATTACAGGCTATTAATTATAAACTTATCGGCATTTTTCAACAGATTTCCAATTTTTTTAATTTTAAATTTCAGATAACAAGATGTCAGCTGCTGGTTTGATGTGATACTGTATTCTACGGCAATAATTATTCCAATTAAGTGCATTTTGTGTTTTTTCATCGGCGTGTTTCGAAGCGGAATTCGGGTCCCCGCTTTCATTTTATTTATTTGCTTTCCAGCAGCTGCAGTTATTCCTTTTTTTTTCTTCTCTCGAATTCATCCATTAATTTGCATAATTCTAAATTAGTTACCAATAGTAACAAATGAAATTTTCACTTCATTTCAAATTTCACAAAGCATTAATGAGGGAGTTTATTACTTCCAATTTAATTACTTCAGTGTGATGGAACATATCGATTGCTTTTACTTGCTCTTAAAAGGTAAACTTTAATTTAAAAGATGGATAAGAATAAGTAATTAATAGTAATCTCCGGTTGATAAAACGTAAGGGTTATTGGATTCCATAATTGCGGGGAGATTTAGGATAACAATTTTAATATTCAGAATAATTTGACCAAAATTTCTCTGTGAACGATTTGAAAAGTGATAAAAAAGTGAACACCTTGTATTAGGCAATATTGATAAAATTGAATGAAAGAATTTAGTAATTCATTCAAGCTGATAACAAAGATTTAGATATTATCAGTTAAGGAAATTATATATAACAGTGTTAGTGATAAATAGGACTAAAGAAATAAAGCGAAGTCAAATATTTCTAATCATTTATTTCTCTTTATTGAAATTACATTTTATGAAAATTGACGAAATGAGACGAATAATTTCAAAAAGTTTGAAGAATAATTGTATGTTTATAAGTGTTTTAATGTGAAATTGAAAGTTTTTTCAATGAACTTTTTTAAAAATAAGTAACTTTGCAAAGCATTAAATCACATTGTGAAGAGTTTTAACTGAAATATCTTCTTTAAGTCGCAAGTCGCCTTTAAAATTTTATTTGGAATCTTTTATTGAATAACGCTCATATCGCGATAAATTATTATTATTATTATTGCTTATTATCATTATTATTATTATCATTATTATTATTATGATTATTATCATTATTATTATTATTGTTTATTATTAATATTATAATTATTATTTTTTGTATATAAATGTATATAAAAGGATGTTGAAGTTTTTGTCATCACAATTATTTATTTGTTTATTTTTTAATTTTAAATTCAGTTCTAAAATTTAATTTTGCAAATTTTGGAAACTATTTCATATGAAAATTGAAAAAAGAATCCGTATAAGCACTAAGAAATTGCTCAAATGGAGAAAAAATTCTCGTTTTTGATAAAATGGTGAAAATAGTAAAGATAATAGGAATGATCTAAATAGTTGACAGCTTTATGATATTTCACTTTGTTTGATAAATAAGTTAATTCATGCAGAGAAGAAAAGAGGAAGAATGGTTTTCATGACGAATTCATCAATATTATTTTAAAATTTTTGAGAATTTCATTTTATTGCTTTTCCTTGCAAAGAACAAAAATCCATCACAAAATAATTCTTTGGAATTTAGTAAATTTGATTAATTGGAAAATTAATTAATTATTTTTTCGATCGCAAATTTTTATGAATAATATTTTCGGTGAAATTTTTTTAAATAACGATGTTTAGCAGCTATCCTGGTTATTGAAATGCTTTATCTATCTAATGGTACTTAAAATTCGTTCTGTTAACTATTCTTTCCTTTTAATTTATTCAACAAAATTCGTTCTGTTAACTATTCTTTCCTTTTAATTTATTCAACAAAATTCGTTCTGTTAACTATTCTTTCCTTTTAATTTATTCAACCTTTTTTTTGCTAAATTTTCTGTATCTAAAATTTATTGTGGTATGTGACTGTATTGAAAATAAATGCCTTAAAAGTACTTCAACAATCAAACTGTTGTAAATTAAGTTAATATGAAATATTTTTGGAATCATAAAAATGATTTGTTATTTCTATATCATTATTTTCTTTTGAATTTATTACAGAGTATATAATAATTTCTTATATTTTGAAGTTAAATTTCTTATTTTGATTTTATGAAAAAATATTAAACTATTTCTCTAAATGATTTCATTAATTTCCAGGTATGTTAAAAGAAATCAATGCTACTAATTTCATTAAGATTTTTTTTTTCACCAATTCTATATTAATGTCGATGTATTCCAAACTCTGTCGATATTTTAAAGAAATTAATTGAATTCAACTTTCAAATTCTTGTCTTTTAAATTTCATAATGCCATTTGTTTGAAAATGTAATCGATATTAATTTTTTAATTAAAAATTAATTTCATATAAAGTAAATTCAGATACTCTTATCCTCTCTTATAATATGCAGAATACTACTGAATCCTTCGTTTTATTGATCTCAGTTTAATCTGTTCTTAGCATACTTTCTTTTAAATATTATTTATTACATGCTCAAATTATTTTTCCCTCTTTAAAATTCATTGAAATAAAATTATTTTTTGAATAAAAATTCATATTTTATGTCATTCAAGCAAAATGTGAAGGAAATTTTGCAAATATTTTAATTTATTTCCTTAAAAAAGATTGAATTATGAATAAATTAAGGAAAACTGGTTTGATACATTTATTTATTTTACTATTGTTGTTTACTCATAATTTGCAGTCATTAACTTCTCAACTGTTCATAATGAAGTGAATTCAAAGAAAGGAAATAATACTATTAATTCTATTATTATTACAATTGCAGCCAATCCACTGAAGTGAAACAGAAATGAAACATTTCAGATAAACAAAATCAGGTTATATATCGGAAGTGAAACTGGAAATTTTAATTTCTAAATATTTACTTATTGACAACAGTTTTAATTTAACAGCAAAGCAGAAATATTTCAACATTTGCGATAATGAAATTATAATGATATTTAAATTAGTTCCCGAAAAAATAATGTAGTAAAGCATTATATGACAGGTTAACTTTAAAATAGAATAATTTGCAGTAACTGATACATGTATATCTTAGTGGATAGCTAAACAATTCAAATAATAATTTTGCTGTTAGAAGTTAATAGTAAGATTTTACTGTTTAAAGCCATTTATGTCAACATAATTTTGGAACTATTGATGATGATTGCTTCGACAAATGCAGTTTTCTCCTTTCTTTTTAATTTTTAATGTTAATTTAGTAATGAAATTTATGTGATGATAGTAGTAGGCATGTAAAGGTGTAACAATGGCCTTGAAAGATACGACGTAGATCGAAATTGTTCAACTCATCATTATACAATTTCACTAATGCTCACAAACCTCTACTTTCTTCTGCTTCTATTTGTATATTTTAATTATTTGAAAATAATAGAACTTTATTTATAAAATAGAATTTCACATTGAAATTATTAAGCTTACAACTCATATGCAAATATTTGGCAATCACTCTTTGAAGGTCAGTAAAACGATGTTTTATATGGGAACGAATATTTTCGCACTTGTTGCTTAGAAAAAAAGTGAGAAAGTAAAGATATAGTTGAACAAATGGTAAGATATTGAAAGATTGAAGCTGTTGGCATAGGTGCATTAGAAATGAGTGTATAAGTTTAGAAGTTGATAAAATGCATAAAAATTAATAACAAATTTAGAAATTCATAAAATGTTAAATTGAGAAGAAAAAGTTAATGTGGTAACTGATAAAATTGTTTTGTTGGATGATAAGAAAATGTTATCAATGATTATCTTGATGGATTGTTCAATGAAACAAATCCATCTCAACAATCCGTCAAGTGTAGAAACAAATTAAACAAGCATTATTTCAATTAATTTTGTTGATTTAACATCAAGCAAACACATTTTAATGTTTGTGATGTAATGATAAATGATACACTTAATAATGTATTACCTCAAATTAAGGATGACTTTTATACTGTCACTAAATATGTTATACATTTTTCTTACATTATATTTGCAACAGTTGTAATTAATCAAAAATGAGTGTAAACAGATTCTCTCGATTATACTTGATTTCGAATAATTTTCAAAAAAGATTATTTTAATTAATTTGAGATGATTCATATTAACTATAATTGAAAGTCTTATTGACAGTCTATTTATATGACATTGGTCAGATATATGACCTTTCAAAAAGATATCTATCTCTTCATTCTTTCGTTATATTTCAACTATTTTTTGTTTTGCAAAAAGAAAATATCTAATATAAATTGAAGTTATGGGGAGTGAAAAATAAGATAAAATTTGCTTTATGTAAAAAATATCGGCCTATTGTAAGAATTTTTTAAATTTAAGAGCATATAAATGTCTACGTTATAGAAATAGTTATTGGTTTTCAAATATTTGCATAACTGAATTTCATTAAAAATAATTTTAGTTTATAGGAAAAGAATTGTTAGAGAGTTTTTTTACTTTAAATAGTATGCCAATATGAATATATACGTCAGCTAATAATATTAAAAATTAAAATAAGCAACAAAAAATGATATCTTATTTGTGCTTCCTGAAATTGAAATAAATTCATAATATGAAAATATTTAAGTAATTAATGTATCGTTATGCTTTCGTTATTTATATTATAGAAATCTTTCGATTCAAATATTCTCAATGAAATGATTTGATAGTGATTTTGCTCAATATGTTAATTTATTATTCTAAGGAATATTATAAATAATTAACATCAAATAATTCTCTTTCTACTACCCGCTTTACCTATTATATGTTTAAGTAATTCTCAGTTTTACTGTGTACTATAAACGAATACGGTCAATGATTTATACTTAACTACCTCGTGTTTACCATTAATCTCTCGTATCAAATGACCTTATAACCTTTTTATGCCGTTAGTTCGTTTACAAGATGAACAATTAATTATTTACTATAAACAATGCTCTACCGAGTACCGCCCAACTTGAAAGGAGCGCATTTTAGTATAACTTTTGATCCCAAATTAAATAGTTTTGCTATCTACATTCATCTGAATCAATTCTTCGACGAAGAGTTCCAAATTGTTCTCTCAGATCAACGAGTAAAGGAGAATATTTCAATTGACTATGCTTACTGATAATTGTATCGAAGAAATTCATCTTCCACCATCAAGAATAAGCCAACCGACTTCTCAAATCAAAATGTTTCACGACATGGACTATGTCCAGGGTTTTCTTAATGATATTAGTAAGAAAATATGAAAATTGATCTTTTCGTGGGCGAAGGAATTTTATTTTTTTCGCACTTTTCTTTCTTTGGTTTTATTTACATTTGTTATTTACTGCACTTTAATATCATCCGAAATTCTTTCAATTTAACTTTATTTAATTGCAACATTGTGATTAATGCTATTGTTGTTGTAAATAAGAATATTTGAATTGAATAATTTCAAAATTTTTTCCTCCACAAATTATACATTATAATTAAGCTAATTTCATTATGTAAACATTAAATAATCGTTGTTGAAGTGAAATGGAAATGAAAATGTTTCATTTATATTATTTCTTAAAATGAATGTGGGCAACTAATAATGCATCATTGGTCTGTCAATTGCATTCGCATATATTATATAAAATTTGTTCACTGACTCATCTAATTCGAAGAATGAATGAACCATATGTGGGCGCAATATATCGGCGCAATATTCTTTCATCTCCGTTCATTTATCCAAATCTCGCAAAAAATTATTCTGTTGCATAAACGAATTGAAATTTTTCATTCATCAATCAATCACTCGCCACCGTCGTTTCTTCGAAATGAGATGGCAAACAAATATCAATTGTTAATTTTGTTAGATTTTAACTTTCTTGTTGATATCGTGTATTTGTTATTTTTCAGTTATTTTGGATATCATTAAGTATTATTTAAGTAATCAAACTTGTTTCTCATTTTTATCATTTGCAAAAATAATAATATCTTTGTAGACAGTAATAATTATATTCTCTAAATAATAATTATTCAATTATTCTAAGGTATATTAATTACATATTTAAATAATGGTTGACTATTTCCCGTATAGGAATTGAAAATGTATTACTTTGTGGAAGTTGGATGAGATGAAAAAGTAGGAAGAGAAGAAGCAAGGAAAATTAGAAAATCGGTTGCATAAAACAGATTTTTTAATCGTTTCTTTGTCTGTTCAAAGTTTTTACTAATGAAAATTTATTCGTTTTTAACTTTCCTAATCAGTTCATTTTTTATCACAATATGTCTCCTTCTATGTTGTCTAGGCCATTTAATGGATAGGCTAGACTCAATTCTGTGGCTATAAAACACAAATGAAATCACAAAGTTCTATCTGTCGTTCTGAATCATTTTATCCTATTGATATCAACGATTTAAATTTATTTTAATTTTGTACAACTTTTTGCATTTAAAACTGAAATTGCTTTTATTAGAGTACAACGTATTGTGTTAGGTGTTAGATAAGACGTTGAAGAGGAAGAGAAGAAGTCATCCATCCATCCATCCATTCCATTAAAATGTTAATGTGAAATTGGCTTCGAAACAACACGGAGGAGACTCTCTTACATTTATTGATAGTAATGATAAGAAAGCTAAGAGATGATAATTTACGTAGGGAATTAACGATTTACTTGTGGACAATTCATATTAGTTTTAATCACACTATTATTAACGATATAGTATTGAATGATAAAATGTTTAGTGCTCTTTTCAGCTCTAATATTTACCGTTTTAAATTTATTGCCAATATGTTTATTTCCTGTCTATTAGCAACTGGATGATTTCATTTTTTTCTTTCAACAGCATATAAGTTTAATTGAGATCAATTATCTGTCAGTTGTTTCTCTCGCCAACTATTCCTACTTCCTGAGAATTATTTTCTCTGAGATTTGCAAGGAGAAATTGGGATTAGAATTTAAGGAAATATTTCACTCGAAATTGCAGCATTATTTTAATTCTTTGACTAACGTTCATAAATGAAACATTTTTAGGTTATTTCGATCTTGTTGTATGATTGGCTCAAAGGATCATATTATTTTATAAAACTACAAATAAAAAGTGAAGTAAATAGAGAAAAACGCAGAATTTGCAAAAATCATTTAGGATCAAAAATTCAGCTTTGAAACATCATGGGAATATGGAGATATTTGCCATTTGCAGATATGAAGACATATGAGGGCCTTGAGAGAGGAAGAGAAAAATATACCTATGCCAGCTATTGAAACTTTGTTTTCCGAAGTTACCATTAGAATTACCTAAATTATAATAATCTAATGCGCAGGTTTCATGTATGATGTATGAGATCACAACATCACTAGTTTCTAAGACGGAAGATTTAGAACATTTTTTCGTGATGTGTTTTCAAATCTTATTAATAATTGATGTTTTGTAA
Source organism: Cercopithifilaria johnstoni (assembly GCA_916381525.1). Lineage (NCBI taxonomy): Eukaryota > Metazoa > Nematoda > Chromadorea > Rhabditida > Onchocercidae > Cercopithifilaria > Cercopithifilaria johnstoni. The sequence continues at coordinate 14,060 of CAKAEH010001126.1, forward strand.
TCGGAACAGATTTTTTGTTGATGATAATAACTTGTAATGGATATGTATATATATATATGAATCGATGAAATGATCTTTTAATAGTATCTTCTAATGTTGAAAAAATCTTAAACACTCTAAAAGTTTGTGTATAATGAAATTATTTTTTGAAGAATAATAGAACGAATGATTATTAATTATATGAAATTTGTCCAATGTACGTTTAATTTCATATATTTTAAATATTTTAAAATATATTTTAAAATGATTCAAAAATAAAATGAATTTCAAAAAAAACAATATATTGTTGAAAATACTGAAATCTTCTTGAAAAATGCTAAAAATTAGGATATAATATATTTTATCGAAAAGTATTGAATAATCATTTCTGATTGATTATCGTATCTAAAGCATAAAAATTCTTTTCTTCGTTTATTTTATTTTGATAATTATTGTGGAATACTATCAATTTTATTTCATCTGATGCTAAAATACCTTTGAAGTGAATGAAAGTTGAATAATTAACTTTTTGACTTTTTAAATATAACCAACCTATTAATTTATTATAGCATAATGAAATGAATGAGAAGAGGAAGCATTCAGTTTCTTCTGAATATTTCACTTTTCGCATTTTATCGTTTTTTTCATAAAAACTGTAAAAGTATGAATTTTTAATTAAATTATATTTATATTGTTAGAAGCAACTAATATGTTTAATTATTTTTAATTACGAGAATGAAACTTTTTATATAAAAAGATTTAATAAAAATTTTTTGAAGAAATTTTATTTTATAATTTTTGAATGATAGTTCAAATTACTTATCTCTTCACTTTATTTAAAATGGATTCTTAGCATGCTTTCGGAAATTTCAATATTTCCATATGAAATGCATGCTTACTTTTATCACGCACTGTTAAAGTATGAAATTTTTTATGGACAACAATGTGAGCAGTTTGCATATTATGAACGGTTTGGTTGATTTGTTATTAAAATGAAAATTGTTAGGATTAGAAAAAAATTTTTCAGTATCAATCAACTTTGACCTCTTAACGCATGAATAGTTTTTCACACCTACCATGTAAATTAGATATTTCCTTCTAATTTATTGAAAATATTGTTTTAGGTTGTTATGGATAGTAACAATTTTAATATAATTCAAAAAGCTTAGGCACATTGAATTCCAATTGGATGATTCATAGTTTTGTCCTTGAAATGGTTTTAAGAAATTTAAATTCTCATTAGCACAAAGTACTGAAAAACAATTTCTCATTTTGTTTCTCAGTTCCCAACTGTCAGCTTTTCACACCTCTTTATTACATTTCGTTTCCATCTTGTGATTAATTTTTCTGACTCATTGAAATTTAATATGAAATTAGTTTTGGGAAAAATGAAACCTATTGTCTCATATCTGATTTTCATTTTTGAAAAAGCATTCTTTCATAAATTAATACACCATGAAGTTGATATTGTTATATCAGGGGAAATACAAGTATTAAACTGTTTCTAAATTCTTATGATAATGATAATAGTGGGAGAGAGAATAATATGGCGGATGGAAGCGCTATTATCGTGCATTCAGATTCCATATCGGTTCATCCTCTTTTCATTTGGAACTCAAAAAAATGTTATTAGAAAACAAAAATCATAATTTATACAATCCTTTAATTGGCATTTAATTAATTAATGTTTTATAAGGAAGAAAGAACCAGCCAGCTTTGTCAAGTTTTATTGACTTCAAAATATTTATTGTATATGACGGATTTATTAGTGTAATAGTAAAATTCTCCCTTGGTCATTTCATAATTGTTAATGCTTTTACATAACATATTATTTCAAATTTCATTGTGCAGAAAACTCGTTTTATCATCCGTCGTCCATTGACGATTTGATGAGAACAATTTAGTGAATATAACTGAGATTTCTGTTTGCCTTTTTATTTATCTCAAAATTTCTCATTTTTCATATCAAATATATATCATCTCATCTATGCCATTTCCACTTTATCATATTTAATATCTTACAGATTATTCCACAATTATCATTGATGATTTTCGAAAATGCATCTTTCTTGCTCATTTGCATTTTAATTTGAAATGATATTTTCCCGTTAGAAGCTTATCGTTGCTGCTTAAAGAAGAATTCTCACATGTTTTCTTTGATATTTGCATTTCAAATATTCTTCAATGTTACTTTTGTTGTTTTCTGTAAAGCTCAACAGAAATTATATTTTATTTTTTAATTTAACTTCTCTTCTAATGGAAGAAAAATGAAATAGCTAAAATATGGTAAGTTAGGAACAGTTGAATGGAAAAAGATTCATTCTTGAATTTATCCCACAATGCTATTACAAATAAATTTGTTTAAAAAATTTTTCAGATGATCTTACTGGTGACATTTTTTATTGCGATCAGTTCAAGTGTTGCTCGGCTAGAGGTTTGTTACAATGTGGCTTTTTTTGACAATACAGAGGTCATTTGACAAAACAATTCAGAAATAGGTAGCTCATCCTGTTATTTGATAATATTACTAGTTCATGTCAAATATTGTCGAATATTAGTTATAATATCAAAAATTCAAATAATTCATTTTAGATTAAACTTTTTTTTAAATCGTTCGGATTGTTTTGATTAAGCGAAATTAAAAAGCGATAGTGCTTTTTCGTTTTGTTTAAAAATTAAAGCAATTATTTCATTATGTTAATAGTCAGGTTTTTCAAGAATTCTTATTTCCAGTTGTTTTTAAGTGACAGTATTCTAAATATTGAACATTTACGAAAAGGATAGAAGGATTGTGGTATGCGATAAAGTTCAATTTCTATTTAATTCAAGAAAGGTTGCAGCATACGGCGTGTGAGCAACTCATTGAATGCTATGCAAAGTCTCGCGACAAAACTGAGGAATGCCTATCGCATAATGAAAAGCGGGAATGCCAGAACGAGTCTTTACAGTTGGAACTTAAAGAACTAACTAATAAGGTATGTATATACTCTTTGAATCTTTTTTTAAAAGAAGGATATTTTTGATTATATGATTCTAAAGGTTGTAATTACGAGAAGTGTAGGCAAAGATTTTCAATTTAAATTAAAACTAAAATAAAGCCTTAACATCGATGCTAATATATCTATTTCAAATTCACATTAAAAGAAAAATGCAAAGTATTGAAGTAGAAGAGGAAGAAGAGATGAAATTTGATATAAAATAGCTTAATAAGTAATATTTTCACTCTTTCAAATGGAATAGACATTGCATTTATTTGGGAAATTTTTTGAACTGTTCAACCTTTGAGCCATTTTATTTAAAATGATTTTACTTTTCCTCCTGAAAACATTCAGTTCTTAATGAACATATGATGTTAGTAAGCAATTAATCACAGCTGTCGAGAAATTCCAGTAAATAAATTAATCGCAACTGTCAAGAGATTCATTCTTCAACATTAAATTATAGCAACTTTTTAAAAATTAATCAAAAGATGGATTATTTTGCAGAAAATTTCTCTTTACGAAAATTGTTTACGTGAAAAATCGTCCATTGCGACAGCAATCGAAAATGCGAAAAAGGTATTGTTAAATCATTTTTTAACTATCATGCATTATTATTGTGTCAGCGTTTCAAGATAATGAGTTTTCATGATACTTAACTATAAGTGATCTGAATGGAAAAGGTTAAGAAAACTGAAATATCTTTTATTGGGTGAGCATCAGAATGAACGGAACCGATGAAGCACGACTTTTTTATCGCGTGATTTCAGCGATAATTAATTCGTTTTATGAATAGAAGTTATCGCTACCAGAAGTTCCAGGTAGATGATGCAGTCCGAATGAATAAGTCAAAGTACTAACCATTTGGGAAAAGAGTCAAAAGTCAAATTTTGTTGAATTCGTGAAATTACTCTTTAATTTAAACCTTTATCTCATTATGTCAATGATATTCTTAGTAGTAATTTATTCCATTTATTGGGTCCATAAGCCATAGTTACAGTTGAAAAACCTTTAGTGTTACTTTTTTTAGTGAGTAACATTTTCTATATGTAATTCTTAAACGTTCCATACGAGGCGTTAATAAATGAGGCACCATAATTCGATTGTTAAAATCAGAAGAATAATTATAGAAAATGTCAAGTTAACCATATTGAGAAATTGGGTCTGCTCTCTAGATACAATGATTCAAAAAACTGTAATTGTCAGCAAAAGAGAAAATTTATCGAGCAGTCAACAACTACTAAGAAGATAATACGTTTACTAAGTAAAGTAAGGAAACGGAGATGACGCATAGATTTCTTTCTGTAAATTAATTGTAAGATCACAAATAAGTTACTGAAAACAAATTTCAGAATTTAACAGCCAAAAGAATATTTGCAGAAAGCCAGATGTGATGTAATATTAAAAAGAAATCCGTATAGAAAGAACAAAGTTGGAACAAATGAAAAGGATAAAAATAAAAGGAAGAATCGGCGATCGATTCACAAGAACAAAAAGTATAATACACAAAAGATGTGCTTTCGTGAAGCACGTAAATTGAAAACCTATTGTGGACAACTGTCGAAATGTTGCACTATTAGTAAATTGTTAGTCATTCTGAAATTATTACATGAAGTAGCATTTCATGCATGTAATTATCATGAAGAAATTCTGTATCAAAATGTGACAATGACATATATTGTCAAATTTTTACAGATGTAAAATAAGATTGAATGATGAAAAAATTGCTGCAAAAAGAATAGAAATCAAACAAGCTGATGAGCAATGCCGCTTGGAGCATTATGGTAGTACGAAAGTGAAGGGTGACAAAAATCGTAAACGTAATAGGCATCATCGTGGCGATGAACAGCGCAGAAAATACATGAATCAAGAAGATTCTATATAAATCTTTATTTGTGTTTTGGTTATCATTCTTAAGAAATCATCATGATACTTTTAAATAAATGATTGTAACGTCTTTGAATTGATAGTTTTTCCAATTATGATCATGGAATTTCAATTTCCAAGTAAGCTTATTCGAGAAATTAGTTTCATCGCATGATTTAAAATTTGAGTTGAATGAATAGCCTGTATATGCGTTTCATTTTTGAATATTTTCTTAATTGCATTTCCATTATCGTTTTAAAATTTGGTGAAATTTGGAAATTCTCAAAAGAAAATTATCAAAATTATATTTGTTTATCAGGTTTAGCTCATCAACATTGCTTTTCATAAGTTTCATGCATGCACTTGCATGTAAAAGTTACAATATTTTATAACAAAATACTTTAATATTGATTTCCCGAAATTTTTCTTAAAAAAATGTTACATACTTCTACTTTAAGTTGTTACGACATTGTGATGTGATTGTTTTCAAAATGTAATTGTCCTATTGATGAACTTTGCAAAGTGTAATGTGTGATCTCCTATACTCCATTGATGATTAGCAAACAAAATATTTCCTGATATTCATCTTCCCAGCAAATTACTTCGTTAATTCAATTTTGCACATTTTCATTGCTTAGTATCAAATTTGAGACAATTCGGGACAAAATCACAATAACTGGTTTTTCGAGAACTGGAAATTAATACATTTAGAAATTAATAAAAAAAACCATTCGCGTGAATCGGAATAGTAAACTTCCTATTCTTAAATCGCCAAATATTATACAAGACTGCAGAGGTGTGAAACTCCTGGCAATACAAATAATACTCCGACAAATGCAGTCACGAGCATTTTAAATGACTGCAACAAATAGCTATATTGAATAAAAAAATAAGTAAGAAATGTAATCGGTGGAAAATCGAAAATGAACTCCCTAAAGTTCGGATAACCTGTAGTATTTTCAAATTTTTTTGCTAAGCAAGAATTATTTTCAAATTTATTGTCAATACCATCATCTATTTAAGATAATTAAGATAATTTAAGATCATCTATTTAAGATAATCATAACCAATCAGTCATACTCGATATATCGGAATAATAGAGTTTCATGAAAATTTTGAAACAAAGGATTAGCATAGGGATGAAACCAGAGTGACGTATCGAAACTGGTTTAGTAACTTTTTCGATTGTTAGTGTTGGAGGTGGTGCGGGGTACGTTGGTATTCGTCGTCATTTGACTGTTTCTGGGAGAAGTTAAGCTTCTGTTTCTACAGATATCAATGTTGATTGGTAACGTAGATGAGTATGTACCACAGCGTGACCTTCATGAACCAATCGTCGACGACTTCTACTTCATGGAACCTCCATATGGAACAGTGAGTAACTCTCACTCTTTAGTAATATATAATTACGACGAGAAATATACTGTCGATTGTAGTTAATGAAGTGATTCAATTTTTATAGTTAGCCCGTTCTGTCTGTCGCTAAACTGTGGTACTATTAGGAAGTAGCACATTGATTAAGGATGTTGTGGTGCCACCTAACATTGATATCCAAGCTTCAGAGGCCTTTGAACAGGAAAGAGGTTGCAGCATTGTTCAAATCTTCGTATAATTCACCTATTCACGTGATAACATGTTCCACGCTTCCAAGATCTAGAGTTTTCATTTTTTTACCAACATGAAAGAAGTAAACATTTTGCTGAGCAAATGCTTAGAAACAGATGTCCGTTTTTTAATTTTGATATAGGAAGACATAAGAGTTACTGTCACTGTGTTGAATTTTTTGTGTGTTGTTGAATGAATTTACGCTTTCAGCCTGCCGAGTTTGTTGAATCACACTTTGGCAAACATTCTGGTGCAAAGAATTTACAGTTTTTGCAAGGAACTACAACACTTGCATTTATCTACGAGCCAAAAACACCGGCAGATAAGGGAGGGATTATAATTTCTGTGGATTCGCGTGCATCTGCAGGAGAATATATATGTTAGCCGATTTCATCCAGATTCATTTCAATTCTCGGCGAAAGTCTAAAAATTTTCTTAACTTCCTGATGTATGAAAGCTGGGAGTATATTGTAAATTAAAATTCTTTTTAGCGTCTAAGAGTGTTATGAAAATATTGGATATCGGCGATCGAATGGTAACAACTATGGCTGGTGGTGCTGCCGACTGTCAGTTTTGGACACGTATTGTTGCTAAATATTGCGCGTTAGTTTACAGCATTATTGTAGTTTTTCTTCTTTTTCTCCTTGTCCTTACTTTTACGCATTTTTTAGATTGTACGAGCTTCGAGAAAAGACAGAAATTACTGTGGCTGCTGCAAGCAAATATTTCCAGAATGTTTTGTATTCTTATCGAAACCACGGACTGTCAGTTGTGTGTTTTTTGTTTTTTGCGAATTACTTTATTATGCAGATTTTGCGAGTTCTACTATTTCTTTGCTTTTTTGAGTTTGCTAAATATATATATATATAAAGTTACGATTTATTATGAAAAATAATGTTATAATTCAAGGAGTTCTTTTGAATTATAATATTTTACTCTTGGCTTTGCAACCCTCATAACGTTTTCTTTATTAAGAAGTGTAAGAAGTGTTAATTGAATACAAATTTATTGATAAAGATAAAATGTGAGAGTAGAAAAAATGCTTGTTTAAACTCTGATTACTTTTTACAGGGTTCTATGATTGCTGGGTATGACAAGCGTGGTCCTGCAATTTTTAAAGTCGACAATGAAGGACAGCGCGTTCAATTAAGGCTATGCAGCTTAGGTTCCGGCTCGCTGAGGTGTATTTTGCGTATATTCGAATTATTGAAACTGTTTTCGTTAGTTAATGAAAAACGAGAAATTCCTTGTGCTTTTAAACTTGAACAATGAAGGAGTTTGTATGGAATCGTGGTGAAAGCTGACCCCGATGTTCTCTAAAATTTTGGAGCAGAAATACGCGTAAATAACGAAACATATTCGATTCATTTCAGTGCTTATGGTATCCTAGATAATTTTTACAAACCCAAAATGACAGATGAAGAAGCATACAAATTGGGTCGGCGAGGAATAATGCACGCTACCTACCGTGATACTGCTTCTGGCGGTGTTTGTAATAGTTAGTTTTTTTTAGCAGATTTCATCCTTCTGTTTGGGCCATGTTATATTTTGGCTGTTCTGTAGTTCTGTCATGTTTGAAACAGTATTTATTATTAATTCTTGCAGTGGTACACATTTCGCCAACCGAGAAAATACGCTTTCCGCCACTTGACGTCTCGCAACTTTACTACGAATTTGCTAGTGAGCTGGGACGGGATATTGTTTACGAACCTGAAATGGAAGCATAAGTTTTTAGAAATCATTACATTGCATTATACGTTTGTTGAAATTTTCCTATTATGTAATGAAATCTCAATAGAAAGTCCATCTTCCCATTTTTCTTTCAAGACTGCATTCGGGACTTTCAAATAATTAGAATTTTGGAAATCAAATAGGTCCGAAGATAATTACACTCTGGAAATAAGTTATACTTTGATGGGACTTTCTATCATTGTTAGGAAACTGATATCTTAGCAGCGAAAACACCTCAGACATAAATTCGATAACAAAAGCAGCAGTTAGTCAGAGTTTTACTGATTGAAAAAATTCCTAACTTAATCTTAACTTTATGATTCTTGAGTATAGTCCAGTAATTATTTGAAATAAGTGGTATAAACATTTTTGAATCGTCATTTTTCCAGTTCAAGGGCGGCTGTTACAAAAAATCCAGTTCGTAGAACAACTTCGAAAATATCGTTTGTATCATTTTGACGGAATTACTAATTTTGAGGTTGATAAACTTGCAAAGGAATTACTAATGTTGAGATAAACTTCAGTGAATCTTATTAAATCCTGAAAAGACTTTAAAACTTATATAAGTGAATTTTGCAAATGACTTGTCAACACTAGGTGAGATGTAAACATTAAATGAAATATTATTGCATAGCATGTAACATACAGATAAGTTCAGAGCGCCCCTTAAAAAAAGAAACCTGAAGCTAATTTGTGGCAACGGACTTTATTTATCATGCCACTTGAGGGTATTTATTGTTGGATTCTGCTTTGCTTATTTGTTTTGCTATGGCTTACAAGCTGTCGTTTTATCATACGACTCTCCCAGTATTGTGCTGTTCTATCGTACTATTACGAAACAGAAAACAGCGCTTAACGTCATAGAAACCCTCAATAATGAGAAGTTATTCATACCAGGGAATGCAGTCTGTAACAATTCTGCAATTTTGAAAAAAGAAATTGGAAAAAGTTACTTCAATGCATTTATTCATGAATTAATGTTATCGATAAATTCTGATTAGGCATAAAATCACATCTAGCGAATAGAAGGACTGTTGAATAAAAAGTGCCCCAAACACCAAGTTCATAATATACGTGGTTCAAAAGACTGAGTTCATAATACACTCACTTTGCGAATAAATGATAAGTGGTGAGTATGACAACACCAAGAAAGTAAATGTCAAAGTTCTCCGAAAGAATTAAGCTCATGAAATCACAACAGGTAGCCTCAAGCACAAAATGGCAAATGAATAACAATCTAATGTACGTACGCCAAAAAATTAAGAAATAATAAAGATGATGAAAATACTATTTGCGTTTTAACACCAAATGGCCATGGCATCATAATTTCCTTTCCCTTCATGCTTAACAGCCCTATTCTTCCTTTTTAGTGGTGGATAAATATCCACCTTTTGATCTTTTGTTTTTATAACTGGTTTTGCTAGTTTATTTAGCTCTGATGAGATAGACTTTCTTCGAACAGCTCTTATTCCTTCTTCTCCATTGATCTTCCTTTTTTTTTGATCTTCCTTTACTACCTGTACCGCTTGCTTTTTGAGCTGCAACTCCAATGAACCGAAAACACCAAAATCAATATCAGAATCCAACTGCTTTGTGTCTTCAACAATTCTAGAATAATCAGTGCAATTTTCCGTCTCATCTCCTTCACCATGATTTTTGCCAGACGTTTCTGCAAGTTCACAATGAATGTCGCTTTCACAATCTTGCCTTTGTTGCATCTTCTGAAATCTCCTCATAATTTTTTGATACTTCTTAGTTAATTTCATTTCTTGTTCATTTTCCAGATTGAAAATCATTTTCTCAACCAATCCTTGCAATAATTCTAGTTTCTCATCTTTTTTCATTATCTTCCTTAATTTCTTTGTAAATTTATGCTGCCGCCGTTCATCAAACAACAGAATCCGAGATTCAATAAGATTTTTTAATTTTTCGGTAAAGTATTCGACACAAACATTGACAGAAGTCGGTTCTCCATCTCTCGCAGATTTTTGACTGTTTATGTTATTCACTTCTAGACCATTAATATATGGTATGTAATCCTCTTGTTCATCTTTAGAAGCTCTATTAGATGTTGTTGAATAAGAAAGTGAATCATTCTTATCGCCGTTCACAGTAGCACAACTACTGTCAGATAAAACGTTTTTACACTTCTCCAGTTTTTTTGAAACAAGTTCTCTTATATGCTTCATGCTATAGTGCCATTTTCTGTTGCTTTGATCCAGATGTTTCAGATATTCGATGAGAACGGTAATCCAGTCTGAAATTCTTTTCAAAAACTGAAAGCATTTAGAACCAATACCCATGATTGCTTAGGTAGTGGCAGACAGTCAATCTTACGCATACTAAGTTACACTGCATTTAGTCCCGACATATTATAGTTTGTGAATTAATAACAAAAATTCTGCTCTACCGAAACCGGCTTAGTAAAGTCAGTAATCTTCTAAATTTTGTAGATAAACTTTCAGAATAATTCTCTTTAAAAACGTTTACCAATACAAGTGATATTTCTGAGATTCACTGCCCCTATGGATTTTCTAAAATTTGAAACATGAATGCAGAACATTCTTTTCAGAAATTCAGCTTCCATTAGACCATCCGTACAATAACCAATCAAATTTTCCTCTTTGATTCTGCAATGTGAGTTTCTTAGATCATGGTTAGACAGTAGTACTAGCACACACAAGTTTTTATTACTATTCATCTTCTCGTATGTAATACTCAAAACAATTAGCTGGAGGTTAAGATTATGAAAATCGATTCCTTGGCTAAAATTATTCTAAATATAGAGCAATATAATGCAAGAATGCTTTACGCAAACTCTAAAATGTAAACGCTAAAGATAGTATTCACAGTCTTCGTAACTAATGACTACTGCTGATTTCTTATTAAAGCACTAAGAAAATTGAAATTCGTACCTCTTCTGTAATTGTTGAACATCAAGATGATAAAGAAACATTGGTTTTTGTTCCAGAAACAAATTTAGAGCACGCCTGTACTCGCCAATACTTATAAGAGGAAGTTTTGGCATGCAAAAATCTGCGGCTTTTTCTGTATCTCCATCAAATCTTTCGCAAGCTGCACGTAATCTTTCGACCTCTTTCGACCTGCAATAAGAATCAAAATTCATATCGCGAGCATTCAGAATTTCAAATAATTGCTTAAACCATTCCGTAGTGACAAGGAAAAAATCGTGGTACATCAAAACTTATTGAAATTCAGTCGACGCTGCCATAATTTAAACATGTTTTCGTGTGTTGCAATGATGTAAGTGGCGATCATTAAAATAATGTAGCGAAAGATTAAGCTGAAGTTAAAATCTAACACTTACTTCACTTTTCAAAAAAGATAGCACCACACAAAGCTTATTTGAAAATGAAAACTAATACCAAAAATTCTTTATTACAGGAACAGAACGTAACATCTTCCAAGTAAGTGAGAGCCAAGGCAAATACGACATAGCCTTTTCCTGATCTTGAAGCAGTGCAAAGTCGGCCACATTCCACTTTTCTTTTTCTGGCAACATTTCTTCTAATTCCAAGGGACAGTTTTGAGGACGCAACCATTTGATCACAAAACCTTCAAAAAAATTAAAAGATTGTTTTATATATGACTACACTTTCAAGAAGTAATCAGAAATTTGCAATTACATACATTTCTTCATAACCGGTTTAAAAAAATGATGGTGCATATATTGTGCAAGCAACAGTTTTGGTAAGCCTTAATAATTAAGAAGTACGAACAATCTTGACATGCCTCTTATTACGAAATTTATGCAAAAACAGCAAAACTTATACTACCATAAAGAACTTGTCGCGTACTATCAGCCAATTCAATGTCACAGTCGTCAAAATCATACGGTTTTTCTGTTCTCCTTCTCAATATATTAATTCGATAATCTACTTCGGCCTTCGGTCGTTCCAAGTGAATACTTATAGCCCGAGATGTGCAACCCTCAGCATACAACTTTTCAAACTGTTTCTCTAGTTCGTCATTCCATTCCGGCCTTTACATGAAAAACAAACGTTTCTTTGAGAAAAACAATATTTACAAAAACAATAATTGTGAAAAAAAATTTTTTCTAAATCTATCTCTATAAAAACACATTCTAACTTGAAAGAGATTTGTTGTAATTTGATCCAAAATCATACCATTTTAATTATTCAACTTAATATGCCTCAATCAATGCTGCAAATTAATAGACAATTAACCTTCATAAAAAAAGCCATTATACATCGCACCTTTTTTGATGTTTACTTCCATAAACACTAATATATGTTTTAGCAACTGAAAAAAAGATCAGTTCAGATCAGAGTACCTGTTTTTTTCACCCGGATGATACACAATTAACATTCTACTGATGACCTGTCGCCCTGTTCGATCACTGAATCCTTCACCTAAGAAAGCGATGAAAATTAAAAATGATAACATTAAAAATGACATGGGCACAATATTAAAGCAGTAACGTGCTCATGCTTTTTTGACCTTTTTGGCTCATGCTTTTTTGGAAGAAATTCTCTATCGTTAATCAATTTTTCTTCCATTACTATGTTAGAAAAAACTTACACATTGCTGGAACAAAATTTGTTTTGTTCTGAAATATTAATAAATTAATCCGTTCATCTCGACTCATTTCTTTGCTACAACCACCCGCAAATTCATAAGCTCGACTGTAGTCGACATCATTTGCTGCTGCGTATCTCTTCCAGTTCTAAAAAAAAGTGTAATCATTTTTGAAAGATTTCAAAATATACTAACTTTTGTAGACAAAGAACAAATCAAACCTTTATAGCATGCCAAAGTGGCAATTATAAACAAACAGAGAGAAAAACAGCACTCAAAAATGGCCTTGCAAAGACTGTAACAAAATATCAAGGAAAGAGATCAAACCCTTTTAAGCCGCTTATTTTCTTCACTTGAAAACTGACCAGTTTTTAACTCGATCCCTTAAAAAAATGCTCAGAATTTCGATAGATTACCGACTGAAGGAAGAAATTCCGTAAAATATATTTTGAATATGAACTGTGCGAGATATGAGAATATCAACGCTGCCACTTCTCAGCTTATAAATATGCCAACTCTAAGGCTAAAGTCACTAATTTGGACAATTTTTCACTAGATTTTTTCTATTCTTTGCATTGTCAAATAAAAATAACTGAAGGAAAGAAACAAAAACGAACCACACTGCTTGATCCGTTGCAAATGAATAGATTTTAATGCATACCGTCTCAAATGATAGAATAGAATGCCCTGTTTTGTCAACACACCTGTCGCTGGCAACAATACTTTTGCACGACGGGAACAACATTCATCGTCAGAACCCATCCTCGCAACTACCGGATACTTTCTGAAATCTACAATATAAACCCTCCCGCTGCAACATACCAATAAATTCGGTCCTTACCCTTCTACCGCTGATTTTTAAATCCATAATATCACTGTTCGCCAGACAACTAATCGAAAATAAAAATAGTACTGTAATTGGGAGGTAACAGATATTGAAAGACGTCATAGGAGAAAGCACGCCGTTGCATATTAGAGAGAGGTGAGATGAAGTAAGAGAGTCTTTGTTGATAATGAAGTGTCTGTTATTAAAAAGAACGGACAAGAAGCAAGAGGCAAGAGTACAGTAGAAATACAGACTCGACAATTGAGAAAAATCTGATTTTGATATATTCCCTAGTTCCCTCCCATCCAATAGCGAACCACTCCATCATCGTTGAATAAATTAAATCCAAGTAATTTAACGGATGGATTGTGAAAGTGAGGAGTTTAGGCTGGATGGCGAAAGTGTAGTGTGAGGGATACGTGGATGCCAAACTATTCCCCTGTTTCGTGCTTATCTCGAATACTCACTTATAAGAGCTTTTCGAACGATCTCATTTCCGGAAATATCATTTTATGGCGAGAGAGAGGTGTGCTGTGCTCTGTTGGTGTCTGAGGTGCTTAGGGGATCAATATTATGAGATTGGCAGCTTTTTCTATCCTAAAGTGATTTTAAACTGGATTCCGTGGCTTTATTTTGTACAGTTAGGTAGAAATGCTGATTCTATTTCCAGTAACCTTTCAACGAAGCAGCTTCGTTTGTGGTGGGCACTCTTTCTGAAGTATGTGAAATCTCGTTCTACCCTTTTCCTATGAAGTCTTTTGCTTTTGACATTTCTTTGTTCTCATTTTTTGTTCCATTTTTGAGTCAAAAGTGCTTTCAGAATTACTTCAGTTTCGGACAGACTATACAATGGGATATCCAGCTCAGATGCCGAGAGGAGGAGCAATGACCAGTAAGTTTTTGTACATTTAATGACTTAGTCATCCAAACAATGGTAGATTGGTAGTTTGATCTTCTTTGTTCGGTTGCTGCTATATTTCATATGTATCATTTTCTCAGCATTTTTCAGATGGAGTTGGCTTTCGAGGTTCGCCGAGAGGTGGTGGTGGTGGCTTTCGAGGGTTATCAAGAGGTGGTGGATTTCTTGGGTCACCCCGAGGAGGAGGTGATAATTTCGCGTACATTCTTATTTGTAGCTAAGATCCTGATTTTTGCACAGATATTAGATCATGAAGATAATTACAGATATAGACATTATTAAGTTCCAGGTCGAGGCGGCTTTGGTGACAGGAACGGTTTTGCAATGGGAAGTTTTGGTGACAGGAGAAGTGGTAGTAGTGGTGGAAGAGGTTTCCGTGGTGGGGGTGGTGACGGTCGCGGAAGGTTCGTTTGCGTTCTTTAAAATTTTTTGGTAATGTATTTATGATGATTGGTTGCAAGCGATCTGTAAAGGATTAGATGTAAAATTTTTGCTTTCTTGTGATCAATTTTCAAGCTCTTATAATGTTAATAACAATAGGTACTCTGTTTTAAAATGACTTTAAATGGAAGGGGTGTTTGTGTCATTATTTCTTTATTTATAGTGGAAGAGGACGATCACCACGTGGTCGCGGAAGCCCTCGAGGGAGAGGACGAGGTGGAGGAATACGGGGTGGTAGGAAGGTCATCATTGAACCGCATCGGCATGAAGGTTAGTTTCATTTGTGCTTATTTTTGCTTTTTTATTTTATGCAACACAAAGTGGCCAACTTTTTATTAGCTAAAACATTTTTATTACGCGGGATCCAATCATTTATAAGGCCTTATTGAGATCAAAGAATGCCTTTATTTTTCTTTGATTCCTCGTTTTTGCGTTCTTCATCTGAGAAAGTACTATTTCCATTACAGGTGTGAACTAGTTTATTTGATTTGAGAAATGGTCTGTTTGAGATAAAAGAATGTTTTTTTGAATTGCCATATGCAATTTTTGTCTTTCAAATGCAGGCGTTTTCATCGTGAAAGGCAAAGAGGATGCATTGGGTACTCGCAACTTAGTTGTTGGTGAGTCAGTGTACGGTGAAAAAAGAGTATCTGTTGAAAATGATGACAAGGAGAAGGTTGAATATCGAATTTGGAATCCATTCCGATCGAAATTAGCAGCTTCAATACTCGGTGGTTTGGATGACATACACATGAAACCGGGATCGAAACTTCTGTATTTGGGTGCTGCATCGGGCACTACCGTATCGCACTGCTCTGATATTGTTGGTCCGGTAAGTTATTACTGTAGTCCTTTCTGTGATACGAATATTGTCGTTAAATAAATTCAAGATTTATTAAAATACTTTTTTAGGATGGTTTGGTTTACGCTGTGGAATTTTCTCATAGATCCGGTCGAGACCTGCTGAATATAGCAAAAAAAAGGCCAAATATCATTCCTATTGTAGAAGATGCTCGTCATCCTCAAAAATACAGGATGCTTATTGGTACGTGGGTCTCATGTTTTCGTATATTTTACTTTCTTTGGTTTTGTTAATGTGTTGAGTGTGTTGACTTCAATGATCTATTATAATTTTATAGGAGTGGTAGATACAATATTTGCGGATGTAGCCCAGCCTGATCAAGCTAGAATCGTTGCTATAAATGCCCACCATTTCTTGAAGAGTGGTGGTCATATTGTAATATCGATTAAGGTTCGTTTGCTGTCGTTTTTCTGTCTTTGTAAATTCATTCATTCTTTGTAATCCTTCTGTGCGTAAGACATTTTAAGGTTCACGACTCCTGATATGATTGAATTATATGAAATGGTAGTTTGAAAACCGAAATATGTTCCAAAGGAAAAATTGTTTTAAAGCAGCTGTAATTACTGTATATCACGAGACGTATGCATATTTATATACACATAATATTTGTATTTTCTACGCTATTTTACATTTATTTTTCTTTCGTAACTCATCCCGTTCTTCATGGGATAGTTGGAGATCATGAAAGTCTGAATGCAACCTAAGGTCACCAATGATCAAGGATGTAACCTTTGTATTTTGCATACCAGTTGAGTCCAAAGCTTCATGGAAGTGAAGCTTTGAAACTCTGAAGGTTTTTCGATTGTTTTTAAATTAAATTTTAGCTTTCATGATACTAGAATACCGGATTTAAACGCTGGGAAAATAAAAGACTTATATCTATGAAAAGAATTTTAAAAAGACTGTATCATTACTCCGGAAAACCATCACTTAGAAATTGATTATTATCATGCAATTCTGAAACTTTGTGCACATTTTTTTGAAGTTACAATCTGTTGCAAAGTATTCAAAAAGAAAGAGCTTGAAATACATGTAAGATGATAGAACAAAAGGAATGGATAAACATATTATTTTGCTGATTTGAGAAATCATTATTTTCTGACTTTACGACTGTTTTTAATTATCTCAGTTTTTTTTGTGAAAGTAATCTAGTCATTTACATCAAACATATATATTTAGTATATTTTTCAGTTCTTATCAACCTTATTAACCAGAAACATATTGCCTAATAATTGTTATTTAGGCAAATTGCATTGACTCGACGGCAGCTCCAGAAGCAGTGTTTGCTGATGAAGTGAATAAACTAAAAGAGGAGAAGTTTAAGCCACGTGAACAAGTAACGTTAGAACCATACGAAAGGGATCATGCAGTCGTGGTTGCTGAGTACCGTCCATTGAAGAAAAAGCAAAGCTAATGTAAATTTATTGTGGAACTTGTATGTTGTTTCATTTGCATCTCAAAAGTTCTTTTCTCAATTTCGTGTATCGTCCGCTGGATGTGATTAAAAACGAAAGTTAATGGAATAGATAAAAAAAATCTCAGTAAAACAATCACTCACTTTTTTGTAGAATCCAGTAAAATAACAACGATCATTTTAAATGATCCACTTTTGGGTGTATAAATAAATTTCAACATCTCAGGTAAGATGCAAAAATTTCTCACGTATTTTTACGTGTGAAAGAATTATGAATGCTTGCTACACTTATTGGTGATTTGATAAAGTTTTTTCTTTAAATCAGTCACGGCTTGGCTTAAAAGGAATGCGGATTTCGTTTTTTGCTCGAACACGGAAATTAAAGATATCTCCATTCATTGTTTTTGGACTTAATTTTGCAGGTAACTTCATCATTAACATACAAAAATATCATTTAATCAAGATATTTGAATCACTAATTGCTCGTGTGATGTTATTTCATGTTGCAAAATTTCATCTGTAATCTTACTGGTAACTAGAAAAGTGAAGTGATTGCCGGCACAGTACGAATCATTTCACCAAGTGACTGAATGGTATCCTTTCTGTATTTCCCACTGCGGAAAGCTGATATTTCATAATGATTAGGTGGTTGACTTAAAGTGTTCGACAACGAGGGATCCCGTTTTCTCAGATTCTAGATTTGCATGAGTCATTTTTTCAAAGCTTTTAAATTTAAATTCAGATGTAGGGTTTGGATGTCATAGCTTCCAGTCATTTGTTTTCTGCTTTTTGAAGTGAATCTTTGAAAAAATGATGAGAAGCGTTGATAATTTAAAACAATTGGTTTAGTGAACTCTTGGAGTTAGAGCCTTTCCGCATGTTAGGTTAAATAGGCTTCCCTCACATATTTAGCTGGAGCCATTTGAAGAGCACGATGATTGCGGTGATGGAAGTATATTTATAATATGTTCCAAATAATACTTTCCATCTTTATCAAATCAGTCTTCCCAAAAAGAAATTCTTAACCGTCTTTTTTCCCCCGCGGCATTTATTTATCTCTCCTACTTCATTCTTAATTTTTCCTTCCGCGGCATTTACAGCATCAGTTTCTTTTCATTGAAAACAAATTATATTCATTGTACTTGTTCATCATGTACTTAGCAAACGAATCAGATTTATTCATGCTTTTCATCCTGTTTTCATTTTGTTTTAAAGAAAAAAGAACTGACTGTCTTTCATCAATAAATACGATGAATATAATTTGGTCATTATCATTATCAATTTAGAATAAAAAAAGTGGACGGAAATTCGAATACACTGAAGATTCAAATCAATCAGGATCATAGTTCCAATGATTTCCATCATTGGAACTATAATCCTGATTGATTTGGATGGATGAATGAACGAAGGAAAAGATGAAAATTGGGGAATTCAAGACCGAAATACAAGTAGTGTGTATAAAAATTAGATTAACGAGATCTAATCTTTGCTTTGTAAAAAAATCGAAAAATTACCTTTTGAAAATGAAAGTTAAGGAAAAAGGATAATTCTGAATTATTAGAATAAGTCTATATATTCTGTGAATAGTAAAACTTTTTTTGTGATCAACAAAACGCTTTGTAATAATTAATTGGATAAAAACAGTAAGTTCCGGTTTTACAATGGATGTATTATGATAATACTCTTCTTTTTTTTTAATGATTTAGAAGAATGTTCTGAAAAGTTTTACCAAATAATATAGCAGCTAACTTAGAATTTAATATCGTAAGTAGGGCTACCGTAGGATTTGTTGATGAGCCAAGAAATTGTAGAAATATCCTCTTTAAGAATAACTGGAATTTAAAACAGGTTTAATATTACAGTCGACATATTTTGTAGAAATGACAGTGAGATGGGGAAAGTTAATGGTATTGAAAGAAAATTTATGAATATATTTATAAAATAACTATAGAAGACTGAAGAAATGACACTTCCAAAGTGAGACCACTTTAATAGGCCTTTATTTTAATGAGTTAAAATACATTGTTGACAACGATAAAAGAAAATAAAAAGCTAACAAGTATTTTTATTGTAGAAATGAGAAGAGATATGAGTTATGCATACTTTTATCCAATAAAAAATACATTCCCCATGTCTTTTTAACTAGGGTCCCAAATAATGTAGGAGGGACTTTATAATCTAATTTTGAAAGAGATGGAATGATCAAATATATGATATCTTGATATCATAATAATTCTGAAAAATAGCAATCAAATTTCTTTAGTAGCAAACAAATTCTGAATACTTTTTATATCATTCTCATCATGTTTCCTTTTTCAATTTTATTAAACAATTTTTCAAATAAAAATATTAAATCACAATAATTCCAGGAATATTTCTGGCTTGCTGGGTTACATTTTTCCCGGTATATATTCTTAGTGCAGTATGCATTGAGATGAATATTAAGAGTTATCAAGTTAATTTCTATGCTTTTTTCCATATAACTTGGTTTGATTACATCAATTCATGTATCAATCCAATCATTTATATTATCTATTTTCAACGTGGAATTTCAATGTGTCTTTAAGCATATATTATTTGGTAAAGTTCGTTTATTTATTTTTTTATTTGGAAATTTGATTGTCTTTTTAACCCGAAAGAGATAAATTTCATTTCGTTTTTTCTAGCTTTTCACTCGAAAAGACTCAAGAAAGAAAAATTCAACATCTTCATGTTTCTAATCGTTACAATTCATTTCAAACATAATAACCAATCAGAAAATTGTAAGTTGACGATTTCTTCTTATTCCACTAAATTCTTACTTTTCATACAAATGGATAAATGAAGAAGAAATTTGTCATTCATTTGTTTATAGTTATCAAAACAATGAAAAAATTTCTCATAAAAGATCAAATCAGAAATGACCGTTCATTTTTGTTAATGATTTTATCTAAGATTTGTATGCATTATGGGTTTATTCTGAAGATTTGTATATATATATATATATATATATATATATATATAGATCATCAATGAATGCATTCCTTTCCATTAATCCAAACCTGTTTTGGCTCATAATTAGGACAAAAGATACGAAGGTGGAGCGATGGAAGTTCAGGATATAGCTTGGTGTCCATGTAGAAATTAATATCAACACCTGCTTGGTGTAAATGAGTTACAAAGATCTGTAATTAGTACTGTTCTTCCTTTGAAATGAATTGAATTTTTTACAGAAAATAAGCTACAAAAATTATAATTACATTGAACAAGTTTTTTTTATTGAACTAACCTTTGCAGGAATATAAATATCTTTGGAATCTTTTCGTGCTTTCATCATATAGCTAAATGTAGCACGTGGGCATTCTTTTAGAACTTCAATCTTCTAAATTTTGGAACTTCAATGAAAATATTAACTTGAAATGATAATCCATATAGATATTTAATGATTTATGATGATTGAGATTCTTTTTCAATTTTTTACATATATCATATTTGAAGTTACCGTCCTGATTTTCTTCATGCTTTTTTTTAGAAGTTGATTTCTATCAAAATATAACTCCTTACGTAGCAAGTTTTTAAAACGGAATTTGTAAAGTTTGAATTGGAAGATAACTTGGAATTTTCATAGCTTGAAACTCAATAAATACTGACGATAGGTTGGTAGCAAATTTTGCCCTCTCGTCCAACTGTGATATCTGTAGAGAGTATATCCACATCAACGGCATGTGCAACAGTTGGCTGAAATTTTTTTTGAATATGAAAAGGAAGAAAATTTGCGATATCGAAGTACTGCTCTAAATTTTTTTCTCAATCAATTAAAAGTTGCTTTCAGTAGAGAACAAGTCGAAAAGCGTTTCTTCCTTGCACAATTGATATTGGAGAGTGAACACTGGTACATTAGAGCAATGAAGATACCCAATGCTGGATGGTTTTGATTTCTGAATATCCCTGTACAAAATGAATTTAAAACGAAATCTCGATTTGATTTAATTTTGGTTTTTAGTTTAGTTGTAAGCAATTAGTGCCAGATAATTACTTTAAAGTAAAGATTACATCCATCACATTCCATTTTTTATAAATTGTTGTGAGAAGAAGACTTGGTTTCCTTCGATGTTTCAAAACGCTAGAATCAAAAATAGGCAAACTTAAAAAAATTCAAGTCAGATTAAAATCATTATTAAAATCAAATATATTCACCTGTGCTCCACTAACTGACGAATTGGTTCTTGGAAGTTTTGATTTTAAAACCGATGCGCCTAAATGTGAATTGTACAGCAGCTAAGTATGTTGTTCAATTTGAAAAAAACGTAATTAAAATTTACTATTCAATTACTGAAATTGTATTTTCAACCGTACTTTCAGATGATGTTTTACTATCACTTATCACTTCGAAACTTTCATATGCCTTTGGATTTTCAGTCGGTAGTTGATTGCGTCGAGATAACTAAAATAAATCAGAACTATCACTGAGTTGTTGATTTATTAATCAAAAACAATTGGACACTTTAACTAATCTTCAAGTTTATAAACTTCCAACACTTCCTTCCTTCATTTTATATCCTTTTTTCGACTCTAATTTTAGAAATAGGTTGGGAAAACAAAATTTCGAAAATGGTAGCAAGGAAATAGCATATCACATAATAAGTTCCAAATCAAATCGATTGATAATAAATAACACTTTAATTATATGGATCAATAATTAGCTTCGATTATTTATAATGCCCACTTATCCGTAAAACTACGTAAAATTAATTGTTGAACTACAAATTGAAACACAGGAATTTTATTATACTGCGTGATTTAAACGGATAGTGTTAAATTATCATTAAATCAAAAATTGTTTTACGAGTCAAATACATGACAAGTAAATGTATCGGTCTGATAATGTTTGGAAGGAAAATATACGCCTGACTGTAAATGATAATGAATACAAGTCATTATTAAGCTCTGAATTCAATGTAAGCTAAAGGAGCCGCCTAAATCTTAACTTCATAATTTCAATTTAATGAATTATAAATATAAATTTTCAACTTAGTGAATTATAAATATAAATAAAGTGTTAAAGAACCTCTTCAGCCTTGTTCAATGTCATATTCATGATATAAGTGAGTAGATTGACAGCTCCTAACGAAAAACTTTCATGCTGATTGCTGGACATTTTATTCTTTCTTCAACTGATAACAAATAATCTTTTCTCTCAAAAAAAACTAGGTATTACCACCAATGATAGCAATAATACATGATGGGAGAAATAAAAAATATTTTCAAGAAATATGTTTTAAATCGACCAACCTGTAATATTCACCAATCAACAATGAATCCACTTCAAAAAATATCGATTGTAGAGATGCTTGAGCCAATCAGAAATTCTCATTAAACCTTTTCCTCCTCTCAGAGAAGACTATTTTTAATAAAACAGCTTCAGTTAATCATATTCAAAGAAGTTTCTGTTCCTTTTTTAGGCAATGCTATTCCTAACAAATCTCATTCACTCTTGTAATTCCTAAAAAGGCACATTGAGAGCAATAGAAGCTTTCAAGTAACTCCTTAATTCCAGATAAACTTATTAGCAGCAACACTTAAATCATAAATCACAATGACAAAATAGCGACTTATCTGCCTTCTTTTTCGAAGGCTTCAAAGTTCTTAAAAACTATTTATAAACATCAAGCATGAAAATCTCATAATAAACATCAAATGCCGTCGATATATCCAAGAAAGTAAAAAGTCTAGAGTCCGTACCTTCCTTAATTTTAGAGAGATCTAAGGAATAATGGATTCGTGGTATCTAGTTTCTTGGAAAAGCCGTGAAATGTCGATGAAACTGTGATCAACTTATTATTCATCGAACAAAATAAGAAAGACCTACAAGTCTGAAGAAACGAATGAGACAAAAAAATTCACCACAAAAACTAAACGTTAACAAGATAAGCCCGTTTTAACAGCAAAACAAAATTGTTGTAATAAGAAACTTGAGCAACCTCAGAAATAACAAAATAAAAACGTTTAGAAAAAGGAAAACTACCAATGTCAATGCGAAACAACGCTAAGACAGTTTCTTAAATGAAAAGTATGGATATAAAAAAATCAGAAAGAAATCCGAAACATTTCCATTTGCTTAGTTCTGCTATCAAGTTTACACATTGCCACATCTTCGAAATCACACATTTTAAGAATATCAAAAATTGAAACAGGAAATTATATCAACGATTCTCAATCAACGATCCCTGTCAAAATCATTATTATTCGGTATCGAAATCGCTTTTGTTAAAGAAATCTTCCAGCCTCTTTCTCACACTGTCGGATTCGCTACCGCTATATTCTTTAACCCAAATCCATAAACGTTCTAATGATTCCATGTTGTCAGCACCACCTGGGAAAAGTAATCAAAACATCGTAAAGTTTGCAATTTGTTCGAGAATTCGAAAATTCTACGGATTTCGTTGTCAAGCCCTTTTAACATCAAGAAAAGGTAGTTGAAAAAGATATTTACGCCACTCACCTCCATTAAATAAACCTCAAATTTTAATTAAATAATGCAAATACGTAACGTTTCGAAGTAGTGATATAATTCAACACATTTTTCACAATGAAGCATAAACATACTTGCTATCTCAAACCAAATATTTTGGGTCACATGTATGAGTTCTCGAAGTTGCTTGACATTAGCCTTGAACTTCTTCATTTCTACTTTCTGTCTTCGGTTGTAACGCGGCTGCCAAGTTGATAATAGTGATATGATATAACTTTTGTGATTTGACTTCTAAAAACTTTTTCTAGAATTTCATTTGTTATTATGAAATTGCGAAAAGAGGTGGATAGAAGAAGTAACTTGTGCTTTATAATAAATTGATTGTCAAATTCAAAACTTGCTTGAAAATCCTTCATTAACTCTTCCGATGAAAATTTTTGTTGCGAATATTTTCGAGTGTTTCGAGAACTGTTTTCTTTTAGTAAAGAAGTCAGCAAAACAGTCGCAAAATGTTCAACATGAGGTAAGTTGTCCTGAAAGTTTCACAAGTAATACAGCTAGAACCAATTAGCAAATCAAAACGATTCAAAGCCTCGACCATAGCAGTCTAAAATATGAAACGATTTCAATTCAACAATTCAACGATATTCAACAATATAAATTTTTTTAGTAATAATAAATTTTTGAAGTTTCATTGAAGAAATATACCAGATCATTTTGCATACGGAAGAGCGGTTCTTTGAAATGATATCCAGATATTTTCAACTGAAAACATACATTAATGTTAGTCGAAAATGTTAATCGTAGACCAAAATAAAAAATAAAACACACCTTAAAATGCTTCAGATGTAAATCCTACCCTTTTGAATATCAGCTCCGCCTCGCAAATCATATCTGCCTTTAACAGCTCCATAACAAGTTCAGCGAGACCATCATAAAATGCGCCAAATTCATCGAGTTTCTCCAAAATATTTCCTGAAATTATTCTCACGAAATATAGAAGTCAGACTGTCTAAAAGTTTAAGAAAAGATTCTGACTAATAGAGTCACAACACAACAAAATGTGTTTATGTTAGCGAGCGTGGTTTCGTTTTCTTATTTATTCTAATATTCCTCTCAAGCAACTGGTTAAGCTAATTTGCATATAAGTACTAATAACTTTTTAGTTTGACTTCTTAGAGTGACCTGTTCACACAAGCTGCATTTAAAGACTCCTAATTGCTAAAGGAACAATAAGTATTGTAATATTAAATAAGACACGGTACTTTTCACTATCATTTTTCATCAATCAGTGACGAAAACTCAAGTAAATCATACAAACTTGAACTCACGAAGTCTTTTCTTTCGAAATACATCATTCAGATTTTTTTCCAGAATAGTATGCCGTATAAGAAGATCACTACCCGCACCAATACGATATTTCTGAGCATTTTTATACCATACGTTGAAAGCTGTATCAAAACTACCACTGCAAATAAATAAGTACAATCTAAAAAGGTCAAATGCATAAAAATCATTGGTTTTTTAGAAAAGCGAACCTCTGCAAATAGGATTTAACAACAGCACGCAAATAAGTTGAAGGACTGCGAAGAAAGCCTAAGTTAATCAATATGTCGCACAAATCTTGAATTCCTGGTACATTATTTTTTTTGAAAGCTTCAGTAAAGAGATCCTCAGCAGCAGCTACGGAACGATTGAAAAATAAACCATCTGCGGCTGTAAAGAAGTTGAATCACAAAATCAATTTAGCATCTAAGTATATATAAAAATAATTAATGCGTGATCCTCATTTGTCCTTTAACTTCAGCAATTATAGCACTAGATAGTATTTTCTCATTACATTGAGACGTCGGTAGTTTAGGATTTTCTTTCAGAACTCTGACGATTAATCGATATATACACGGATCAAGTACATATATATACATATATATATATGAATATATATATATATTCATTAATCGTAATAAATTATACTATTAAAGGACATACGTGACTTAATAAGTAATAGATTTCGACATTGAATAGCGGAGTCGATAGCAGCTTTTATTCCTTCCTCGGCTAGAATTCGTGTGATCAGTTGCAAAACAATTGAATTCGGCAATGCAACACGATTGTTTGCTGATGCACTGCAGCAGAAGAATATTAAATTTGAACCCTAACCATACTTAAATGTTTGAAATCAGAAATTCAGATACCAAGGTTAACAGAATACATATTAGCCATCATTTCATGAAGACTTTGACAGAGAATGATGCATGTCATCATTGTTAATAATCACTTATGCAAAAAAACATACAAGCTGTCCATAAGCCATAAAGCTTCTTTCACATCTTTTCCATACACGATAAAGACTTCAAAAAGCTCGGCAATAAATGTTTTCAAACGACGATGAGATGGCCAAAGTTCCTTATTCAAAATCCGTCTCAATCCAGCAACATTCTGAAATTAAGAAGAAATCCATGTTTTGAGTATTAAAGTTTTGAAAATATTCGGCATAACAAAAAATGGCACCATTCTCATATAGAACACTGAAATGCTTCTTCAGTTTGTTCTTCATTTACCTTTTCCAAAGTAAGTTGTTTCAGCTGTTCTACTGATGCAATTCTGGTTTTTGAAGTTACTAATTCATCGCTTTCATTCCTGGATGGTTTTTGAGCTTTTTCCTGACAAGACAAAGTAGTGGCCGACATTGCCCCATCATGAATAGTAGTAAAACATGGAGTTGTTTTTAGAGTCCGTAACTGAAAATTTATTATAGGCCGCAACTTGCTCGAAATAGGCTGCACACAATGATGATCCTGAAAATAACATAATTTATCTTTTGCAACACAGAATTCTAATAGTGACACATTTGCTTCTCGATAAAGAAGAGTCTTTTGAAGTATCAAATTTATTTTACTTAGAACTAAAAATGATCGATAAATTTATAAGCCAACAAAGTACAGTTATCGATCTCACCATATCACATTCACTTTTATGTAGTAACGCTCCTCGATTCTTAACAGCTTTTTTTGTTGCAACACAGGGACGCGCTAATCGCAATCGAGTGTAAAATGTCCGCTATAAAAAAATTTATAGAATTTTGAAATATCATTCTTTTGTAAGAAACGGTTGAGTTGCGCTGATGTACAAAGTAGCAGCGCACTGGGAAGAAAGACAGCAATCTTCGGAGAATTGAGGCAATGAAAGCAGAGCTATGCTATAAAAGATTAAAAGGTATAACTTCCAAAATTTTAAAACAGCATTAGAGAAAAAGATGAAACCCATTGCGGCTTTCGTAAATCTGTTCTTGATTTACTGCTCAACACTCTATCACGTGGTTGTGCATCATTAAATGCAGTAACCGATGTGCTGTGATCGGTTGGGAAACTGAAATTTGATATTCTTTATGCTCTTGTAACATGTAAAGGAACATCAAACTTGCTGGTTTTCTCGTAAATAATTGAGAAAATAAATGATTACCTCGACATCAACATTTCATTAGTTTGAGCAGGCAAATCATCCAACACGCCATCAATATTATGCCATCCGCATGATTCAAAGAAAGATTCCAAAATTCCGATCACATTTTCACTAACTAAATCAAACACATTTAAAATTAATCAACTATATTCGCTTTATCTTCTATTATAAACTTATAGAAGACGGATACATAGAAATATTCAGTTATTTTACAAAACTAACAATTGTTGTTCAGATGATCGTAAAAATTTTACACAAATAAAAACTAACATCCATCCTTCTCATTACTTGCACCGGTTGGATTGGAATCCAAAAATTCGAATGATTCATTGAAAGAACTGAATGCATTCCAACATATTTGACTATCAAAGAGTGAATTTTCAATATAATGGTAGAAAGCAAACAAAAAAATTTTGACTGACACGGTTTTTATCATTAGTAATAACTGCATGACATTATAGTTCAAAATTTAGCGACATAAAAAACACTGATTATCAGGTGTAATGTCTATTACAACCACAGAGACCGGCGATCAGCTGTCAGCACGATATTATGAGTGCTCACTGAAATAACAACCGGTGATATACTCAGAAGAGCTAAAAGCTACAAACAAAATATGTAACGTACTCCCGTTTATCGCGAAATACGTATCCACACCATTTCATTGCTTGTCGATGGAAAATTTCTACGTCGAGATTTACTGATAAAGATGAGCCAGAATAAACCGCTGGAATATTATTTAAAAAGTTGAGCAATCGTCTTTCTAACATATATTTTGTATGCCAACAACTGAACTGCACGGACTCTACTAAATTATTCAAAATATTACAGA
This sequence comes from Cercopithifilaria johnstoni, assembly GCA_916381525.1. Lineage (NCBI taxonomy): Eukaryota > Metazoa > Nematoda > Chromadorea > Rhabditida > Onchocercidae > Cercopithifilaria > Cercopithifilaria johnstoni. Next base: position 41,986 of record CAKAEH010001126.1, read on the forward strand.
AACCTGAAGTAGAATCTTGATGACTCGGCAGCACAGCCCCCACAGAAAACTTGCATCTATGCAACAAACACCTGCAAGTATCGGCAAAAACTAATAATAGAACGATAAAGAGAGGAAGCAAAATTCAATACTGAATGATGATGAAAAGATTTAAAACAGACATGTAGGGAAAGATAAAAGATATTTTTAACTTTTTTACATATTACATAGTTGCAAAAACCTATAATACCTGCAGTTCGAGTAGCGTAACATCATTGCAATATACAGAATTTGGAGCACAGCATCATAGCAGTACCTTGAATTTGTCCTAATTAAAAAGAAAATGTAGGGCAATCATTATAAGAACAGTTGGAACACAATCCTGACCAAAAAATAACCCTGGGATACGATCTTTTACAAATTTGCGAATTAGGAAATTACTATCCATATTGTTATTTATTCCTATGAAATTTCATGAAAATAAAAAAGCCAAGAAAAACTGAAATATGAGAAGTTTTTTATTATGGAAAAAACAAAATGATTAACAAGAAGAGATAGTGAAAAGTCGATTTCAATATTAATAAACAATGATGGCTGTTAAAGTCCAATGATACAAACGCAAAAGCAGCTATGCAGTGAAAGATTTTATCATCATTATTAAAAAGTATATTAATCGTATATTAATAGTATATTAATCGTAATAATAAAAGAAGTATTGAGAAGGTTTGTGGGCTCCTGAAATGTTATTAATAAATTACCTGTAAGCCTGAAAACCGCAAAAAATTAACAACCAACAAATCCAACATTGCAACATCAACAAATATCGGTCAGGAGGCCTTACAAATCAGATTCCTTTAAAATGGAAAATTTTTTTGGGGGTGAATTTTGGTGCCCAAATCACTCAGATAAGAAATGCACTACCTTGAACGAATAATTCTATTAATGTAAACGGCAAAAATAATGGCAACAGCACTTCAAAAAGTAAGAAATTTTCCATTTTAATATTTCCGAGCTTCTTTTCTGAATTTGCCAAGGAATCAGCCAGTGATAATGTGAGTTGCAACCTACAGAAATGCAACCTATAGAAATAATCATTTAAAATAATTTATGCTGAAAGTTGTAAACCACGCTTCTGACGCAGAACGCGCGAGATATAAAGATAGAAGAAATCAGCATAAAGTACGGTTTGAACGATTCCAGATATGACAGCGATGGGATCAAAAAACCCTTCTGTATAATAGCGGTAGATCCAATTCAATATATATAAAGCCCTGGAAAAAATTATTTTATGATATTTTATTTGTTGTGTATTGGTATTTATTTCAAATTTTTCTACAAACATAATGTTTGAAAACTCTCCCAAAAAATGCTCTAATTAAATAAATTAAATCTCTTTCTCATTAAATAAAAAAGTAGTAAGCAGTGGTTGCAGGATATAAAATGCAGACGAAATGTGCAAGGTACAATAATCGGAAAATCTAGAACTGGTATGTTTCAGAAAGGCTCAGAATATACTATATATATATCTTCGAATGTTCGTATAAGATGTCTACATACCGATACGAACCAAGCGCGAACAAATAATGTGCGGTAATGGTTTCAGCGCTACCGGTGCGAGAAAGCATGAAGAGTTGTGGCATAATAGCAACAGCTTCCAAATAAATCGAAAATGTCCACATTACCTATAAATTTATATATATATATCACTTCAGTCATTCGATTCAAAAACGGAAGAAAAAACACCAATACCTCCATGATCGTAAATTCGTGATTGATCAGCAAAGCCAAAAGAGCACACGGAACCACCAAGAACTCGATACGAAATGTATCGTGATTTCGGTCATAAGTTGCTTTAAATTTGATCCACATCAGATACAGAGTACCGAAAGACGACACCAGGAAGAAAACCTTCAAAAGGAAATAAATGGATATCGTGGTGACAGATCAGAAAAAACACATATTTATCAGGAAATAACGTATGGTACAAACTAAAGTGACATTAAACTGAAACAAAATTTCAAGACATCAATTTGGATGACACAAAATAATGGAATATGGTGAAACAAAATATTCCATATATTTAATAAATTGGTTAAATATTTTCTCCAACTATGTAAAACAAAATGAATGTTTATTTAACAAAAAATGCGGAAAAAACCTTCATGGCCGAATTGTAGGCGGAAATGAAATTGGTAAAAAGGTCCAAGTATCGAGATGTGAAAACGGCAGCGAAAAGAAGCTGTGATCTGCCTGATATACCAGCAACCGATCGTGTCGTCCACATCTTCAGTGCCAAAATAAAAATGGCAACAAGATGCGCCAAGTCTGCCGTTAGTCGAAAGATGTTCATCTGAAAAAATGTACAAAAGTCATTGCTCATTAATTTATGACTGCTCAATTCTTAAACAAAATACAGGTAACATTATTAATTATTCAGCATGATGTAAAAATGTAAAACTGTATTAACCAATACGATAATTAAAAAAGAATTTATTCCGATTTTATTGTAAATGCAGTGAGGTAAATGTTGGTATAGGACAACTACATTATATATCCTTACAGAATTTGAATTCTATGAATGACATTTCCTTAGCCATTGACTGCTGTACCATTTAGTAATGAAACGGGATATTTCGTGTGACTTGGAATGTGTACTGTATAACATACTGAAGCACTAAGTGAAGCCCAATTGTTAATGGAACATTATCAATAACGACAACAGTTAACGACAAAGGACTTTACTGCACGTAAAGATTACCACTAATAGAACTTTCCTGCATTGTTATTACCTGAATAAAATTTACACGCCACTTCCAAGTTTTACCTAGTCCTTCGAAATTCTGTCTACTCGGGAAATGTACTGTTCAGAATTATGCAATGGAATGCGATATGATATTTCAACTTCTATGCACAAATATTTCCTAAATAAAGTTCCCATATCAGAGAAACTATATTAAAGACATGGAAAACGAGTGGCAATCTTCGAAACACTCAGTGGCACGATGAAAAGCATCGTCTCATGAATTGCCACTTCACTGATATCCCAACCTCTATGTTCTGAAATTGCTGGAATTACAAAACAATAGTCCCCTATGATTTCCGGAGAAGCATTAGATGTACGTAGCAATATGCTGACGAAGGAACAAGTCAAAAGGAAGAACGGCTGGTCACATCTTTCTCCTTTATATCTTATTAATTGGGAATAACGCGCTTAAATGCCATGGGAAAAAATAATGCATTAAAATGCCATTTTTATTAGACACATGTACATAAACGGGAGAACTCTGAACAAACTATACGTAATTAAAAAGAGTATTTTTAAGATACTGATACCTGAGCGAAAGAAAAACAAAATAGTATCAACAGAATAAAGTCCTAATTTTGTCCAAGATTTTCGACTAGGAAGCAGAATCGTTTATCACTGTTATTCAAATTTACTCGAAAGTCACACCATAACCATACTGGCATCTCCTTCTATTCGTGCTGGCAATCATAACCTAATGAGGGATCCTGAAGCGCAAATTCCTGTTGCTGCCACTGATTACACATTTTCTAAAATGAAACTTTCCTAGTTCTTGCGACATGTTAACTTTTCTGGTTCTTATCATATAATGGGGAGTTATGAAAGACTGTTACTAAAATGAATTTCTAGTACCACACGACATTCGAAAGTTGCATCGATCATTTTCTTCAGCAGCAATAAAGAATGCACTTAGTTTCACTACATTCCAATGCTTTTGAGAAAATCCTTCACCAAATAAGCTTGATCTGGATCTTTTCGAGCTAAAAGCAAATTAAAACAGCACATATGAAATATCACTACATGGTATAAATATGAGCGTCATTAAAAAACAAATTTCTTGTTACTTACTGCAATTCTTCAAACAATTCAATGCCAAACGAGTGCAAGCTTCATCATATTTGCTGTATCCCAGTATTTTTGAGAAAAGGTTTAGATAGTTGAAGTGAAAGTTATGCCCCTAGAAACGTTAAGAAATAGAAAAATAAGTTTGAGAAAATACAAGATGAACTCCACATAAAATATTTCGATCTAAAGCATTTGTAAAGTCCTAAAAGAGACTTTACATTATGTTTGATTCATGAAAATAGCCAATGAAAAAACGATGACAAAAAAGATCGAAATAGAAACGACTTAATGGAATCAATAACAATAAATTAAATTTCAAGAAAAATAAATACCTCATCAAGATTTAAAGCACACAACAGTTTATAAGTCTGGAAAACGTTTACCCATCGGATATTAACCTAAAAAATCTCATAGTTTAATGTCTGAAGGAAAGGATTCTGGAAATTTATTTAAAAATTGGTTTGAATCTTACATTTTGTAGCAAACGACTGCCCTCTTCTAGCTTTTCTAAACAAATCATAATCGAAGCAAAGATTATGGAAATTTTCCATTCTGGCCAGTATGTTCTCGCTATGGAAAGAGCTGGAAAAAAAATATTGAGGAAATTGTTTATTTTTGAACAATTTGACAACTGAAATTCATAATAAATTTCTACCTTTATTGGTAAGATTTTCATCATTGATTCTGGCAGCATAATGCAGCAAATAAATGATACCATTTGGAAAATCACAAAATTGGAAAAAACTGCAAACTTTCAAAGCTTCTTCGAAACCAAATCTGTAAAGAGAGGAGTTCGTCATATGCATGTTAAAATTTGAATTTAAAGAACGACGGCTCACAAACAGAATAAGAGATGTGATAAGAAGACAACAAGTTCAATGAAATAACTTTGTTAAAGCCGCTGAAGCAAATGAAATTGAGACAGTTTCAAAGAAGCCGGATTGAATCCATTTAACATCTGCGAGTATCCTAAACATTTGCGAGCAGGCAATTAATGGCTGAATAGTTTGGTGAGAAAGTTCTAAGCACTGTTTTATTAGCCTCTTCATCGTTTTCTGATTCCTAGTATTTGAGTGCAGATCTAGAAAACTTAGCTTCAATTAGAATATTAGAATGAGTTCAGTTGTTTTAATGCACTAAGCCCAACTTCAAGCCAGGATTGAAATGTTGAAGATAGTAGAACGATATGAGCGAAAAACAGAAATATAGAAAAAATCTGAGCTCATGGGCTCTTTTACATATTTCATGAAGTGTTCAGACAACAATTCAATATATGTGGCTTGCTTACCTTTAGGAACAATTTGTTGTAAGTAATGAACAAAATCAGCCGTCATGTTAAAACTCCTGAATTCTTGCAAATGTCTAGCCAGTATCAATAAAACATTGTCAATAGTTAAGTGAACCAAACTACTGCCATCGTTATGTCTAAAAATGAGAAACCGACTTTTTAGAGAACGCACAAATTTATCGTAATTTAAACTATATTAGTGAAGTTTCTGTGAAATTTGCTTAATTATGCCTAATATAAATGTAAAATCCAGCAAGTTAAGTAAAAAGTAAAGAGCTAACATTTGTTTTATGTATTCTGTGAGTATGTTCCAATCAGCTTTACATATGTATAACATAATAATGGGTTGAAACAACTGAGGAATATCTGCCGAACCATTTATTTTGATGAATTCATGGATCTTATCCACCTCCTGCAATTGACAGCGAAATTTATTTCCATTAGGATTGCCTCACACGGAGAGACAGCAGAATAAACAAAAATGAAAATGAGCGGTACAAAAGAATTTCAGCATAAATTCCGTGAGAAGCAGAATATAAAATACTCGTTCTTTTTTTTTTTGAACTTATGACCTTTGTATCAAAAATTCAATGAATATATAACAACCAATTCGTAAAAATCCTCGCAAAACTTTGTTCTTAATGAAGTCTAAAAATTGTATCGTGAAGCGAAATACCTCATTCGAGATGTATTTCTTCAATATAATCGAAAATTTTTCACTATAATTCCTTACATTAGTTTTCTTTCGATTACTTCGCTCCTTCAGCCACCTGAAAATTATTAGAACGTAAAAATTTCAAAAACCTCACCTGCGTCGTTTGTTTAATAGACTTGCAACTTTTCACAAATTTTAGTTTCACCTTGAAATTAGACAATTTACTCACTTTTCCAAATTGCTCACTCCTGTGACAGCAGGTTCTAAGAGTTTGTAAGCATTGTCTTCTGATATTTTATGCTCCTTGATAATATCCACAATACGAACAAGTTGTTCGGTGTTCCAATTGTTCTTTTTTGCGCCATCTTCTCCTGGAAAAATATGCCAGCAGATATCTGTAATTATGTCGCAAACTAATATATTTCATAAAATAATGAAAAAATAGGAGGTTTGATCAAACAAACTTTTATTAAATAATAAAATGATATTAAATAAAAAGAATAAATCAAACCGAGTATAGGCTGCAGAACCAGCTTCCGTACAGCGCCATAATTCAAGTGATTTAAATCGTTGTAACCAACTGATAAAAAACGAGATAATATTTCGAGGCGTTGCTCAACTCCAGATGCACTGAAAATAGTTTCATGTAAAACAAACCTTCAAAGATTAAAGAAATTCATACATAATATAATAATTAATGCAAAATAAATGAGATAGAAAAGGGACATACCGTACAAGTAAGGATATAATGACGTGAATCTTAGTGCGATAAGGATCCAAAATTTTCAAAAGTTCCAAAGTTAGCAGTAAAGATTTTTGAATAGACAGAAACTTTTGCGTCAAAACACAATACAAAATTTTCTCCAGCAAAAAATGCCTGAAAATTTAAGAATATAAATCAATGTATTGTTTTTCCTTACGCTATTATAAATTTAGCCAGACATTTTTCAGCAATAAAACTCGAAGTTCTTACGCATGATGAGTGTTTCGATTTATATGGGTAAACAATGTTTTCAATTCTTCCAAAGGCAAATCAGCATTTATTAGAGCTTTCGAGAAGCAACTAACCCATTCCATATGACGTCCAAGATCTGAAGCAAGAAATTACAAAAAACTCAAAGCAGAAAGCATAATTTCAAACCCCTTAGATAGTAGACTTCATAATTATCATAATATATAAAAGAAGCAGAATTGACAGCAATATTAGTGGATTTAGCAGAAGACATACCACTTCCACTTCCAAAAGTGGATTTGGCTGATTCATGCAAATCACTGTGAAAGTATGAGAGGGCTGAATAGAACATTCCATGGACCGCATGTCGATTTGCCTCTCGAACCATCAATTTAAAAAAACCATGCTCTTTTCTTACTTTCCGAAGTATCTAAAACGAATGATTATAATGAATGAAAAATGAGAACACATGCTTGTCAAAAGAGTAAAAACTGACTTCAGTGCAAAGCTGTTCATGATCTTTGCCCATCGAATCGGTACCATTACACGCCAGTAACCAAACAAATTTCACCACCATTTCATCAGTGAGTAATTTCAGTGATAAATCCGATGAAGAGAATGAATCCAATAACTGGTAAAAATAAGAACTACAAACAGCTTGAAAAATTTATATGCTCAAATTTAGTCATTACTTATTGTTTTAATGGAATTTGAGGAAAACATACCAGCTTAAAATCTTGGATATTGCATTTTTCGATAGCAATTTGACAGCGCACCATAAAAATTAGTGGTTCAAACTCATTCCCATATTCTGTAATAGCATTCTGCAACAACAAAACATTCCGAATATTGATAAACATTTCGTTAAGCACCGTACAGGAACAGAAAATAATTTAAAAAAGAATTCGTAAATTTGCAGCATAAACTAGATTCAGATTTAAGGAATATGCTATTTAGAAATGCTCACTTGAAGTAGATCTACTGCCTTGTGATCATCGTTCTTAAAATAGCAGTATATCTGAGATATTTTCATTTCTCTGTTCACGGTCAACTTGCGCCTTTTTATTTCTCTTATCATCCAACTGAACGAAAAATTATTATAACCATAAAAATCATTCTGAACATAACTTTCCATGATCTACTTTTTTGATATTATATTTTAAATATTTGATAAATTCAGTGCATTTATTCAGCCATTACTTCATGGGCTATACATTTCAATTACCGTAATAAAGCAAAAGAATATACTTCATTGTATTAATACTTCTCGTGACCGAGAGTCCCTGCAGAATAGCAGTGAAAAATTCTTCGTCTGGTTCCAGACCAAATGTTATTTCAGCTTCCTTCAACATCTGCAGGGCATCGAATGCTTGCTCGTTTTCAATTAAGGTCCTCAAACGGCTTTTCATCGCTGCATGAGTTATTGGAACATCTTCAATTATAAGCTTGTAATTTCGGGGCATTTTACATAATTTTCAAATCACCCACAATATAATTACTATTAGAAATAACTGATCCTTGTAAAATTTTAACTGAATTAAGCAGCATCAAATTCAGAAATTTACTTGCACGGATAAGTGCATTCCAAAGACGATCAGCTATTGAGGATTTTGCACTACACGTAGCATCACTCATTGGCAGGCCGCATAAGCTCAATAGAAATGGAACATGAGTGTCACCAGATCGTTGCAGAAATTCTACCAGATTGCCTAAAGAAGATACAAATAAAGAGAACACAAACGGATATTTAGTATGGCAACACTTCATGTATTCGAAGGCTGCAGAAAAAAAGATTTCCCAGTCAAACAAAAAAATAACCATTTTTTGATTCAAGAGGTATCAAAATGCTGTCAATAAAGACATGTGATTGAACCGTTAGCCGCTTTTGATAAATGTCTCGCAACCCAGCAATAATAAAATCTGGTGACTGATCCGCCTTATGCTGCAAAATTTATTAAAATGTACTGCTCATTCATTTATTAGTTATTGATCATTTATTTTTGAAAATGCTCAACCTAACAACCAAAAATTAGAAATTATGAGATTTTTGACGCACATACATCATAAAGTATTGAGCTTTTTTCGAAATCAAAATAGCATATAAACAAAATCAGCTTGTTGCATAAGACTACCTCAGATAAGGGAAGTGTGAGATGTTTGTCCTTAGTATTACCACTTTTCTTTACAATATGCTCGACTGATTCAGCGAATAGCCACCGATGGACTGTCAAAGCTATTTGCTCTTTCGGAAGTAGTGTTAAGCAGTGCTTCTGTTTTGGAACAATGACTGATCTGTGAAGTCTGAAAAATCACAATTGTATGTTATTTCTTTTTCTTATTCGAAAAACTAGTTCCCAGCAAAAAAAGAACATATATTTCAAAAAGAATGAAGAAACTACAAATATTTTCAATTGAAATTTAATTTTTAATTGAAAAACTTCAGATTTTGCATAATATAAGAAAAGGAATTAGAAACATACAGACGCCAAGCGATAGTTGGCCAAAAGAATCGTCGAAAATCCTGCATAGTATCATATTATTTATCTCTAAAAAATAATAAATAGGATTTTGGAAAAACAGAATACACTCTTATTCTATCTACCGCTTTTATATTTCTCACCTCGCTTATTTTATGGCGATATTCATTAATTCCTGTTATATCCGCCTATGGTAAAATTGTTCTCAATTAGAAGTATCAGTTCATTACGCTATGATGTTAGTTAGCTGATAATAACAGCCTAACGATCATATTACCATAGCTAACCCTTCAGTAACAATTAGAAGACTGTCATGCTCATCTCGACTTGTCTCGAAAGTCCGCCAGAAATCAATGAATCGCTTTGTGAAACCAGCTGTCCCATTCTCTTTTTAATTGAGATTTTTCAAGGTGTGCGTAACCTGCCTAGATTTAGAATATACGGGAAGGAATATTGAGCATAGAATCAAGAAATCTACTCTTTGTTTCTCAGCGATAATACTATTCTGGTTGCATTAATTCGAAATTATCTTTATTCAAACTTTTACAAAACAAAATCCACAATTAGCCAATCAAAGATCACGAGGTTTTCTCTGGTGTGAATGATTCGGTTGTGGTTAAGCCAAGTGACGATTTATTGGTTTTACACTTCGCTGTACCTTCTGTGCTAGGTGCGCTCATACTTTGTGTTGAATCAAGTCTTTGTGTCTTCCTGTCACAATTTAAATGTTTTCTAATTCTTATTAACAAAAATGGTTCAAATAACTAAAATACTAACTTAAAGATTATTTCATTATTTTCTTGGTAAAGTTTTCTTTGTAGATGATTTTGAAAGTTAATTGATTACAACTAAATTTGGATGATAGCCTAACTTTGCATACTTATTGAGGGTTGATTTTTGTCCAGTTGACAATGTGCTAAACTTCACTTCTTTTATATCTCGCGCCTCGCTTACTTCACGACGATATTCATTCACTTCCGTTATTTGCATTGCTGCCAATATAGCGCGCACCGTGATCTAAATTATTTTTAAGCAACTAAGGAAGTTCTAGGAATTAATACAAATTTTCGAATTCGATAGAATTCCATTAAGATAGGCAATTGAACAAAATATTTTTAAATGACAAATTCTTCTATCTTCCTGCCGTTCAGTTTCACGTTCCTATTTATATGCTTCTATTATTCTTTAATTACATGGAATGAATAAAGAGAACCTTAATATAATGGAATGGCGGTTCCACGTAAACTGTTTTCAGCGGTATGAAATATAAATTGCTTAAATCCACAAAGATACCCTTATCAAGACATAGCATATATATTTGCTCGATAAGTTCGACACCCAGTTCAAGTGGAGTGGCAGCTACGCGAACACCTATCATGTTCTCATAAAATGCCTCGCCTGTCAGCATTACCGTTATCGATCTGGATAAGGCTAGATAAATTTAGTCTTTGTGTTTTGGGTAGTATATTCTTTAATTAAAAAAATGACAGGTCTTGTTATGTAAAGTTAATTTGTTGTAGATGTTGTGATCCAGTTGTGCTACATATTGCACTAGTGTTCGTTTTGGAAATGGGAAGTGAGTATTTTATACGAAAACGAAGGAGGAAGGAAGTCCGTTAAGATTCAGAGAATTAATTTCAACTATCATTATTATTTACCTGGATGGATATCCTTGTTTATAAACGGTGGATTTTTTCACTCTGCCAGATGGGCTATGAATTTGGCATAAATTGAAAAGTCGACGCATTGTCTGAATATCGAACGACAATTCCTGAGCAATATTTTGGATAAAATAAACTGAGTTTGTTGAGCCTGAATCATTGCATTGTTTCTGAATTTTCTAAAACTTTCTGGAATGATTCTCAAATTGTTTGTAAATCTATGATACTTTGAAACCAGGATAATTTTTTAGTGTTTCTTGAATACGATAAATTTCTTGTAGCGGTGATAGTGGATTCGGTTCCGATCGTAGCCAATCGAAAGTTGCACGGTCCCGATGTAATCCAATCCGTCGATTTGTCCATTGAAATAATTCATCATGCAAATAATTTTGTTTACTATGATGTTATATGTTCTGAATAGCATTGTTTGGATCAAAACACTTGAGAAACTGTAAGTCCTATAAGTTTCAATTTATCATAAATGTGCATTCAGCGGTATTTGTAAAGAACTCACTTTCATTTCTCCAAATATTTCTTCAATGATATCGTCGAGTGTTATCAGGCCAACAAGACTGTAACTTTTACTATCATATTTCACCACCATTGCTAGATGTGATATATAACCTAAAAAGATATTTAGGAACGGAAAATTAAAAGAGGGGAAACACAGTGAAATAGATTGACAATGTTTCTAGGTCTATCTGTTCGTAGTAAAATGGACTATTTTAACATCCAATGAATTGAAAGAGTTCACGATACAATTAAACCAAGCTTTGGCAAATTCTTTGAGAATATGAGGAGGCACGCTTATTAAAAAAACAAGCCTTTTTTGTGATCATAAAAGCACGGATCCTAATAAATAACCTTTTGGTTCGAATGCAAAATCCTGCCCTTCCATTTCGTTTAGTAAAGGTTTTACTTGCATTTCCTCGCACACAAAACGGACCTAATCTTTTGAATTATAACTTTTTTGAAAATAAATTTGAAGTTAGTTAAATTAGTCATCATTAGATGCATCCAATAAGTAGTTCCAACTGATTTAATAGATAATGACTTTTCTGTAATTATCGAAAGAACTTTAGGAACATATATAAGTATTTAGGAAAGCATTTTCTCATTTGCCTATCATTAATAAGTGATAAGTTACTTGAAAAATTGTAATTTTCTCTATTGAATAAAATTATCATATGGGACTTTTTCATTTGTGGTTTTCCAATAAAGGTGTGAGCTAACTAACCTGTTTTAAATAATTTAATTTCTTTAGTATATCAATGACTGCAATGCTTTTGTTGAAGTCAGTTGTGATGAGATCTTTGACATTTAGTACTGCAATGACCTTACTTCTTTTTGAACCTTCATAAACTGGTATACGACTGTAGCCTTTTTCTACGATCGAAAGAATCAGCTGGAAAATTAATAAGTTTTTATTTGATTTTTTGAAAATTATTGACTGGATCTCAGCATGTGACACTAATCTTCCTTCTTACATGGAATCACGAAATGGTATTTACAATGTTCCATTCTAATCTGTTTTTTTATGTTTTAAATAAAGTGTTGTGTCATCAACAGGTCATATGAAAATTTAAATTCTAAACTCCACTGGAGTATTGGTTGACGGAATTTTAAGTAATTAAGTAGTATTCCTTTTCTACATGATATAGAAGTTTGATTTTAGATTTCGTAGTGGTTTTTTTTTGGATTTGTTTATAAACTAAACTATATTAATCTGGGGAAATGTTTTAGTTTACGCAGATGAAACAGAGAATAAATGATTAGATGCTTAGGACCAAAAATTTTCTTCATCTCTTAGCGTTTTTTTAGTAACAGTGTCGCTTATAGGAAAACGCACTTTGTTAAATATTTAACCAACTCTGATATTTCTGTAAAAAAATGACTTTATTATCGAGGGCATCTGTTGTTGATAAGAGAAATGCTTCATCAATTCGCGTCATTACATTACCAACTCGAATTCTTGGCAGATTGATCGCATTCTTTAGAATTTCTACAACATTTCTATAACATTTATTTGACAAGAAATAATTAATTAGATGAATTACTTTGATTGAAAAAAATAACTTGGAATGGATATACCGGAAAAAACTGCAGAACTTGTCCTTGCTGCTTCCAGAATTAAAAATTCTATTTTACTTCTATCGTACACTTCGCATCCTATAAATTAGTGAGATTTTTTCTTCGAATTGTAGGAAATACAGAGTTCAGTTTTTAGGAATTATATGACATTCAAACTTCAGTGATTTTGGATCGTTTCAAATCACTGAAATTTGAATGTCATATAATTTCTCGCAATTAATAGTATATTTAGGACTTAATGATTTTATGATGTAAGTTCTAACATGAAATATCAAATCAAGTCAGCGAGAAAACCTTTAGATCCAAGGGCAATATCTAAAATCTTCGAAATTGGCCAAGCAACAGGTGATAAAACAATCATTGCAAGCCAGGTGATATAACGTGTCTTGCTGGCAACTTGCAAGCCTCTTCGATTACATATTGCCTAAAATTGTAGTGAAGTTATCGATGCTTTCCTAATTTTTTTTATATAATTATAAATCGTCAGGATAATCCGGTACTTTGGCATAAATACGCATTTTATTGTATTAGTATGCTAATAAAGCTATGAAATGCTAATCTATCAGTATTTTAGGATATTCATTCTCTCTTACCAGCGGGAATATTTCACCAAAAATAATAATAATAATACATGTCACAAGTGTTAATGGAAGAAATGGTAATCTACCATCACTTACCTGAAATTTATAATATATAATTTTTGGATGAAAAATGAATGAAATCTTTTGTATGTGTCATTTGAGCTCAAAAATAGCTCAATTTAATTTAAATGAAAATTCTGCTATTTTGAGGGTAACTCTAACATAAATTATGAAATTTTTTTTAGAAATTTAAGATAATTTTTTTAAATAAGAAGCGCATATTAATAATTGTAATATAGTATGGATGAGAATTATTATTATATTCAATTTACGTATTGAAGGAAATTTTCGAATAGCAATGATAATCCACAATTAATGATTGCATTACTTGTTGCAAACGTACAAATGAGCCAGTTGAGATGTTTGCGTACTGGTATGATATTTTTCGCCAAGTGACTTTTCTAAAATTTCAATTCAAAATTTTGAAAGATTGATCGCTTCTTTTGTTTTGATGGTTTAATTATTCTGTTTCATAAAATGGTCTAGAGTAGAATAATAGATTTTAGAGTTTTCTATGATATATTTCAATTTCAGAAAACATACATATGGATCGCCCATACGAATAATAATGTTTAATTCGCTAATTGCAACCGATGTGAACGATAAATTAAGGCCCGAAAAAAGCGCACTCATTGTTAACATAAATACGATAATAAGAGTCATTGTTTGCAATGAGAAAGGCATCCAATAAGGATTCTGTGATGCTAACATTTCCACACGTATCTGAAGATGAGATAAGTTGATAACTTTATCTGAAACACATACGATTTCTTTGAGTTCTCTCTTCTTAAACTTGATATGTGCTGTTAGTAACCAAACATTAGTAGCTTTTTTCATAATAAAGAAAAAGTCGTACCAGTTAATGTTTTTACTTTTTTTCGAAATTATTCAAAGAAAGATTTAATAGTTATTTTGAAATCATAAAGAACTAAGGTTAAAATAAATCAAATATTGACCAATTATTAAAATAAACCAAGTATAGTGAATTTTTCCAACAGGATAAACAGGTGTGAAAAATTTTTAGAAAAGCGAAATTGTTTTTCTTTTAATAAATGAATGGTTCCACTCTTGCCTTTAATAACCCTTCGGAATATCATTCGCAAGTTTTTTAGAACAGTCAACAATACATATTATTTCATTTAGATTTTGTTTACTTAGAAGCACGATTAACATTCAGACATAACATACAAATTGAAAAATTCCGATTTGACTTACATTAGTTTAAAATTTCTATTTCATTTGAAACATTGAAGATTTAATTAAACAGAGATATACGAACATTGGCTGCAATCGCTTCGTTGGAGAATGATGGTTTAACACATAATAAATATAAGTGGTCATCTTCAGGAATGCCATCTTTCAGTTCTACTACCAATGCGTTTTCGTAAGAAAATTTATCAACTACATTCATGTAGTAAACAGCTTTTTTTAAGCGAAACGAATCCTGAATTATTGAATTTGCAATTAGTATTTGCATAATTAGAAGAAATATTATCATTCAACTAATTCAAAAGTAAAAATCAGTAAGGATTATTTGCAACTTTCTATTGTTGAATTTTATGATTTAAATTTCTATTCAAGCTGAACTTTAATACCACACAACGGTCCGCATTGGTTAACCAAATCGAATCGTATTTGCTGGGCCATAAATTTGCTCCAAATAATGTCATAATGAATTCTGAATTTGATTTTACTGTTTCTACGTCATATACCGAACCACGCCTTATTCCCACCACTTTTCCCATCACTGGTAATTTCCTGTTTTAGTTAATGTTTTAATTAACTGAATAATTTGAATTCATGACAAATACTTAACTTAAATTAATACAAATTCATTTTTCTCTGTCACATTGCCTTTATCAATCGGCTAATCTATTCCTACGAAAGCGAAAAAAAATTTCAATTATACAGCCTAAACGCGCTGTTAACACTGTTAACATCATTAATTTTAATTACAATTTAAAACCATAAATTAATTTTAATTAACACTGTTAATCAAAACTAATTAGTAACTAATATCGTTGATGCTCAATTAGCAATAAATTACATATTAAATAAATAGGAAATAAACATCCTTAAATAAAAATCATACAGAAATGTGAATATGAGTGAACTGAATAGAAAATATAATTCCAGTGCAACCATTCGCAAACAGTAATCATTTGAACAGTAATTTGTATTTGAAATGAAATCCATTTATTATGCCATCTTGTTAAGATTATTCCTTCTTTGTTTGAAAAGTGCAACAGGTTGAAATTGAAGGGAAAATAGTAAATTTTAGTTTGAGTCTATCATAATGGTTACTAACAGATTTGTGCAATATTCGTAATTAGCAGTAAGTATCCAATTGCTCAAATTTTTCAGTTAAACTAAATGTTACCATTTGCTTTATTAATATTATGAATGTCAGCCTCGTCATTTGTACTTCTATCAGAGACTATTATCTAAATTTTCAATTGTCAGAGAAATGAGACCATAACCATTATAATTAATCAAGATCCTAGTCATTACAGTTACAGTTAACAGATTTTGGTCAATAAGAATTAAGTTTTCCTACAGCATAGAAATTCCGCCTGTGTTGATCTTTGAACTCTCTCTTTCCTTGCAATCCAAGGCTAGATGCATTGTTGATATTATTGAAAATTATTTTTGCTCCAATATTACAAAAACAACAACAACATTTCTGTTTTTGTCTAATAATTGGAAAGATCATTAATTATCTATTTTCAACCATATAAGTAAGCTGAATAAAATCCAGAGAATTAATTCAATTTGATCTAATCTTTTATATCAATTTTAAAATAAATATTCTCTTACTGCGCCACTGATAATAATATTTATTGTATTACTGCCAATAATTCATACTGCATCAATAATAATAATTAAAGTTAAACTATTTTTCAAACTGCAATGCTTTTTATTTCTTGCAAAAACTTACATTCCACATTATCGTTACAGATAACTTTCCAAATTTTTCATATGAAGTGATTATTGTTAATGTAAGCATTTTGCTAATCATTTAACTTCATTCTAAATTTTCACTTAATAGTCTATATTAATTCAGGCTTTCCAACCTTTGAACTTCATAGAATATGAAATCCGAAAGGTTTGCAAATTCAGATAAACTCAAGAGAGATGAAAAAAATCTGTTTGATTTGCTTTTTTATCCGAATGATTATTTTCCATTAAAATTGTTTAGTGTTATTTTTTTTGCTTTAATTATAACTATAAATTTTCTAAAAAGTTCAAAGATTAGAAAGCCTTATAGCGAAGCGTGTCGGTGATGGAAAGAAATGAATGATTAACTTTTCTACTCTTATCAATTTTGTCATTGAATTAATGCCGAAAGACAACCCCCTACTACCTTGATTTTTGACGCATTCCATTAGTCCTCGTTGATGGAAAACATTTTAAAATGATCACGGGTTTATCGCTTATAAATATAAGTAGACATCAAATCTATTTTTACTCTTTTTCTTTGTTTACATTTAGTTGTATTGCAATGATTAGATTTCAGAAATAAAAAGGTTTTGTGTTGCTATTACAAATTCAGCCTGTACATTTCATTGAGATAAAGCGTACTAAGCAAAATATATATTTGAAACTTCAAGTAAGCGCTGTTATATAAGGCTCACATTATGGTGCTATTTAGAATTTGCATATCATCGGTCCAGGTTAACCGTGATGATTAGAATATATCGCAAAAGTAAATGTCTTATTTTACTTGTGATAATGTAAATTTTGAATGGTAGCATTAATACAATAGAAGTGAGTGAAGCATATGATGTTCAGCGTCATAAATATTATAGACAAAGCTATGCAAAAAGTGGCAGTTGAATTTGGCAAATTAGCGAAATTAGTTGGTTGCTGGAGTGCGACGTATCGGGGATGTGCCACAAAAGTAAGATACCTCTTCCTTCTTTCAATATCTTCTAATCTAAGTGTTTTTTTTTTCGTTATGAAAAAAATGAACTTCTAAAACACAAAGTTTTAGATATTTGAAAGTTCTAATTTCGAACTTTTTAAGTTTTACTTTCGAAAGTTCACAAATTTAGATATCATGTAAAAGCTACTTTTTAAAAATTTCAGTCTTCTGGTATTTCTATCTTCTAATATTTCTAAATGCCTTGCTTTTTTAGCAAAGAAGTCAGCTAATGGATCCATATTCAAAATTTAAGGATCTTGCTTTGATAACAGGAACAAAGAAGATATTGATAACTGGTTCATTAGGACAGCTCGGATATGGATTAGCAACTACCTTACGGTCCTTTTTTTTACGAAAATTTTGTTTTTTCGGAAATTTCTTGTAATTATATCAAAAAGAAATGTATTGCATAAAAAAAAAGAGTAATTGATCTATTTTCTTTAAAAAATATTGCCTATTTAGAATATTTTCTAAGAGAATTTGATAAATTTTTACGAATTTGATTCTGTTTGTCAATCACTCAAAACGCTTTTATTCAAATATTATTTCCCAATGAATTATTATTTCTAATATTAACTGAATTTCCACAATTTATCAGACAAATCATTGCAGTAATTAAGACTTCTACAATTAATTCTGTTTTATTCCATTTTAATCGGTAATATATCATAAAAAGTAAGACGAAAAGTCGTAATTTAATGATTGCTATAAAATAATTGGTGAAAAAAGTTTTCTTTTCAGTAAAATATATGGTAACGATATGGTAATTATGACAGATATTGTGAAACCACGGGAGGATGAGAAATGTGGTAAAATTTTATCTATCTGAATCTGCAAGTATTGTTACTGAAATGCTGAATGTATTGACGTCGAAATATATCACTTTAAATAGGAATCTGCAAGTATTCTGCATTTCCGCTTTTTACAATTAATTTTTGCTTATCCAAAATGTGCCTAATTTGAAATGGACCAAAATCGAATAATACATCTTGACGTATGACTTTTTCCTGTTTTTTGAAAAACGAATAAAATTACCTTATTCATCGATTAGTCTTAGAAATTGGATTGAAGTTAGAAATGATGAATTGAAAGATGTAATTGATATAGAATTTCACCTCAGTAGTATTAAGGACTCAGAAAATCATGTTAATGATACTGGAATTTTTTATCGCATAACCTGAGATTGCTTTATATCATTGATATAACAAATAAACACATGAAGGATGCATTTACTTTTGTTTGGCGTTTGCATGGTTGTGAATGTAATTAGATCATTTGCTTTAATTACGCTCATAACCATGCAAAGACCAAACATTTCGATTTATTTCATTGTAATTTTTTCATTTACAAAAATTTAATTAATTTAGAGCCATTATATTATCTGGATATCCTCAATGAATCGGCTATCAATCAAATAGTTGTTAATCACAACATCGATACGATCATCCATTTTTCAGCATTGCTAAGTGCTGTTGGCGAAACAAATGTGCCTTTGGCGCTTAAAGTAAATGCCGAAGGAATGCAAAATATTTTAGAAGTTGCCAAGTTTCTTTTTGACAGTGTTTTGAAAGGACTAAAGAAAGCATT
Organism: Cercopithifilaria johnstoni; assembly: GCA_916381525.1. NCBI lineage: Eukaryota > Metazoa > Nematoda > Chromadorea > Rhabditida > Onchocercidae > Cercopithifilaria > Cercopithifilaria johnstoni. The sequence continues at coordinate 61,110 of CAKAEH010001126.1, forward strand.
CCATTGGTTATGTATTGAAATTGTTGTTAGAGAAACAAAATAACGGTTGCATAGAACCTAAATTTATTTCGTACTGAGTCGATCTCTTAAATTAGTGATGATAATAGTAAAAAATGAAAAATATTTTAGATTGCAGACTTCTATTAAGTGATATTCTCGCTTATTTACTAAATTTCGGATTCAAGAAATATTTTATCGTTAAATTTAGAAAGCACAAAACACAAATTTTTATTCCAAGCAGTATTGGCGCATTCGGTCCAACAACACCTCTTGATCATACTCCTGATCTCTGTATCCAGAGACCACGTACAATATATGGTGTCACTAAAGTTAGTCGTCCAGAAAATTTTTCCATTTCTGCTAAATCCTAACTAATTGACAATGAATTTCATAGATTGTATTATAAAAAACAGTTTTTATTAAGGTGTATGCGGAACTTCTTGGTGAATATTACAGTGAGCGTTTTGGTGTTGATTTCCGTTCATTACGTTTTCCAGGTATCATAAGTGCTACAAAGCCGGGTGGTGGTACAACTGGTAGGTTTCTTAATCAAAATAATTTGAAGTGTACTCGCATTTTATTTAACCAAATAATTTTTATAGTTTATAATAAGCAATATATTTATATCAGACATTTTTTCAAATTATTTTTTCCGCCTAAATTAACATTTCTTTCCTAAATTAATTTAGATTACGCCGTACAGATATTCTATGATGCACTGACTTGTGGGAAGCATATATGTTATTTGCGGTCGGATTCACGATTACCAATGATGTACTACACTGATTGTATTACTTCTATCATTTTAGTGAGCTTAATTTTTTCTTGATTTTAAATTTCTTCTAACAGAAATATTTCATACAATATGTTAGCAGATAAATTTAGAAATAAGTTGATATGTTTTCATGATCTATTTTATTCCGTTTAATTGCTATGAATTACTCTTTTAAATATTTAAGTATATTCATGTTAATCATGTCTTTCTTTTAATCAGATTTTACTTACATCTAAATTATACTGTATTTCCAAAAAGAAAATGAAATATTAGAAAATTTCAGTATCTGTCAACTCCATCTGAAAAATTGACGCATCGAACGTATAATGTTACTGGCTATTCATTTACACCGGAAGAAATTACCGCAGCAATCCGTAAAGTGATGCCGAATTTCAAAATTGAATATGAACTTTGTCCCACCAGACAAAAGATCGGTAAATCATTGATTCGCACAGATATTTTACAATTTGTTTTAGCAGAATTAACTCATTAGGGTAAATTTTGTAAAAGAAGCATTCAGATACTCAATGAAAAAATAATTATTTTTTAAATTCAATGCGCATTTAATCAAAAGGATAAAAAAAGCTATTTTGCTATACATTTTTAAAAGGAATATTTCACTTCTTATTTTATTGAAAAAAATGGCGTATGAAAATTGCAGCTGATTCTTGGCCTAAAACTTTGGATGATACAAATGCAAGAAAGGATTGGAATTGGCAGCCGATGTATGATTTGGAATCGACCGTTAATATAATGTTTGATTTAGTGAAATGTCAGTTAATTGCGGAAGGAAAAAGCACCATTATGTAAAAAATACGATGAATTTCAATTTGCATCATATTAGAAATTTTTTCTCGACTATATTGATGCATTTTTGATCCTTAACCTCAATTCGATCTTCAGTTTAAATAATTATCATAATTAATTACATCCATTCACATCTGCTGTATTTTCTCCAATAAAAAGTAATTCTGTGAGAAAATTAATTCTAATTTCATCGGCCAAATAACTGGTATTTTATTTGCATGTCTCAAAATTATTTTAGTTAAATAACTAATGAAGTTTTCTTCTTATAATACATCATTGATAAACTTGCATAAATAATTCAGTGCAACATATTTCTAAGAAAAAGGAATTGAAAATTAGAGAAAAACTTTTAGCATCACCTGCAATCCTTCAATGGAAATAATTTCGAAAACTTACGAAAATAACCGTGATACAAGTCATTTGACCTTGCTGCATCTTAACGTCGCAAATCCAGAAATTTCGTTTCTACACAACTCTTTTGGTCGAAGTATGGTAGAAGTAACCGAATTCTGTGGATGGCATTATTGCAAGATTAAACGACATACCAAGAAATAGTTTTCTCGGAAATTGAAAGATTTCTTAACTCAATTTTCGGGCTGGTTTCTTGTTTCATTTTCACTACAATTTTATCGTTTTATATGAGCTGCATTCATCTCTTATTTCTGAATAAGATTTCCTCAAGCTTTCAGCGAGAGTACGATCTTATACACGTAAGGGATAAAATTTACTATATATTCACCGGTAATATATCAATTACTTTTATGGGAGAAAATTTCAAGGAAGAATATCTCGCTATCCACGCGCTACCACAAATAATACTTAACTGTTTTTCATGCATATTTAATATATCCACACACAATTTTTTTGTTTATTGTTCCTATGGGATTAAAAAGAACAAAATCGAAATCAAAATCCAAATTCGGAAGAATCACTTATTGCCCTTGATAACTTTTTTTTAAATATCCTTTAATATAAATTTAAATGTGAAAAACTTGTCCAACAGTGTTTTTGAAACAAAATTTTTATTTACAAAATGGTAAAAACATCAACAAAACGATTTGGAAATGAATGAATAACAACATCTCTTGGTGCACGGTCGATCAGGAACACATTCGCAGCAAGTCCTTACAGGCTGAAAAAACTGCGTATATTATTTCAATTCTCAATGGAATGACATTTACATCCATTATTTGTTGGTCAATGAATTACTAGCGTTAGTTTTTTGAAACATAGAAAAATTTGAGGATTCGACAAATACGAAATGAAAATAATTGAATATATATTATATAGTTCAAATCTCCGGTTAAAATCATTTCATGCAATAATGCGAGGACCAATCAAAAGCTTTAGCAGGCTAAGATATAAGGTAGTAAGAGAGTGAGATTCCCTGAATCAGAATAGCTGTCCGCTTACTTCACGAAAATTTCTTGAATTTTGGACACGAATAATGATGTACAAACTAAAATATCTATGTTGTAGTAAAATTAAACTTGAAAGCTTTGATAATGACTGCAAAAGAACATACTATCAAATTGAAGTTTCTCTTCAATGTTTCTACTTTTGATTGTTGCTTCATGATTCTGTACGAAGTATACTTCACCATTCTCCTTCGGTATCCATCCATAAAATCGGGCATATTCGTTTACTTGCTTATCTGAAATATCCTTATCATTTTCTTCCAGATTATCTTTACAGTCAAAAAATTGCTCATAACACAGGAAAAATTAATAACCACGGAAAACACATGAAAAGCTTTGTCGAGAAAACAACAAAAAAAACCAATAAGTCTTTTGACTTCAAAACGTGAAAGTCATATAATAAGCCACACTCAGGTCCAATAAACATATATTATCATAAATGTTATAGTCAAATAGTTATCATGCGAATTTACTTAAAAAGATAAAAGTCATTAAGCTCATTTTAAAACTATCCGTTATATAAAATCAAAATGAGAACTAATGTGGAAATATTTTTCCGATATTTTCGGCAAAAATAATAACTGGTGAAAATATCAGGAATATGAAGCTTACCGGAAACACCACCTAATAAGCGAATGAGGAGAGATTTTTCAATGTTCTGGAAAGTAACATTGATTACTTGGCATGCATCTGCAAATAGTACATTTAAAACTGACGAAAATTGTTAGAAATATTAAAATTATCAAATACATTAAACCTTCCAAAGAGTTTGCAAAAACAATTCCTTTAAAAAGGTTATCTGAAAAAAGCAAATTAAAAGACGCACAATTTCTCACACTTTCTTCAAATCCTGGTACTGTTCTAATGATTTTTGGAATTTCCCCAGGCTGTCTAAATGGCTCATTGACGTCATCTAGTGGCCGATAATCCCCTCGCATTAAACGCCAAAATACAGCGAAATTGCAAGATTCCAACAAAGCTCCAATGTCAAATACTCTTTTAAGCTCCTAAAATCAAGCGAAGAATAAGAAACATATAAGCAGAGAACAAATTCTTTCAAAGTTGAAATTTCCGCTCCAGAATAAAAAATATTAATTACATAGACAGCTCACCGGTGAAACAACTCGGCTGGAATCAATTAGATATTTTGCGAGAGCATAATCACTTTTTGGAGCCATCATCATCGTTTTCAATAATATTAGCTTCACAACACTTTCATTATACCTGATAGAAATTTTATTTCTTTTTTATTTTTTGCAATTCTTCAGTAAATAGTAACCGTTTTCGAGTCTCTACTATGTTCACGTCATGATCATTTGGTCTTGAAATCCTTATCACATGAGATCGTCAAATACAACCACCCTACTTTCTTTTGTTACAGGCTGTCTTTCTGATTTCGATATTTTATTTCTATCGTTAATTACACAATTTTTTAAAAAGTTGAATAGTTTTTACCAGAAACAGGATCAAAGCGATGAAAAAAATCTCTTATAGATTAGAAATGAAAATTTTTAACAGAAAAAAATCTGAAGCTCTTTGCAACAGATATTTTGAAATTCAAATTTTTTTTGAAAATAAATAAAACGTAACCTACAAAAACCTTCCGTACAGCAATGTTTGAAAGCCCAAAACAATAAAAAAAAAAACAAACTTGTCAGGATTAAGCTGATAGAGCTTTAGCGTGGTGACCAATATATCTTTGTCGTACTGATTTTCTTGCACCATTGCTTCGATGCAACTCTCAAGTGTGTCAACATTATTTGGATTATATCGATTCACTCCAGTTATCGCTTGATCTAATTTACCTTTTAGTTCCGCAAAAACTGACATTGTTCGTGCTATAAAAATTAAAACACTGCGTTTACACAAATAAGCTTTGATCAGATAACAGAAATCACATCCCTATTTCCACATCAATACTTCAGTCTCATGCGTATCTATCGACTTAACGAACATAAACTATTGGTCTGAACACAGTTTTCTTAAATCTAGTTACAATCCAACGATCGAAGCATTTTATAACTCAGTTAAAATATCTCGTTCAGAAACAAAATTATCAGTTGAGGTAATAGGTAATAAACAAACATTTTCAGATTAAAGGAGTAAGTATAAAAATAACTGCGAAGATTATTGTATGTATGAATTGCAAAGTCTAGGTTCTACCGAAGCCGGAGGTGGAGAACAACGACACTCAAAAATACGAGCTCGAAATTTACAGCGAAAAAGGGCATAATAAAACCTCAATAATTCTTAACTTTGTAAACCCAACTATGAGACTTGTTTCTATTAGTTAGCAAAAACCAATAGTATTAACTGAAACTAATAAATTAAAACGATAAAAAATCCAAGAGTGTTTCTGAATCAACGCTTAATCTCGACAGAAAATAATAAATAAATTGTTTACCAAAACAATGATTACCTTAAAAATGATACAGAATGCCTCCACACACAAATCTAAGGGAACGTATCGTATTAGAAAACGAAACACAGAACTATTTAGTAATTTTAATTTTTTAAAACCAAAATGTATCGCCTTTCGTTTAGAAAAGGAATGCGCAAATACAAATGAAAGTGAAGAAAATTGAGATCAACAAACATTTTATAACATGAATGAGCTAATTAATAAATTAATCACTCAACCCAGGAGACAAACTGATAACAAATTAGGCACATGGAATAGACAGTGCAATTACATAAAACACAATTGTTATGTAAACATTCTAAACGATATAAGAGGACTTTGAGAAATGAAAGAATTGAAAAAAATGTAAACAACGCAAGAAGTGATTTAATGCATATTATTAAACAAAATTAGACTTGGAGAAAAGGAAAGTGGAAGCAAGTTATAAATCTTCATTTAACTTATTACACAAAGCAAAAGATACATATCCTAATTATCCTGATCCAAATTCTAAGAATGTAAATGGAAATGAAAATTTCAAGAGTTTAGATATTCCTAGAGTTCACAAGGATTTCATTCCAAACATCTATCGCATATAACTAATATGCAAATTGAACCTTTTTTTAAGACTGCAAATTAGTAATGCAATCTGTATCGTATTTCAACAGATCTTGTAAAAAAAAATCCTAAAATAAAGGACTTCTTGTAAAATCCTAAATAAAGGCAGAGCTTGGAAACCAAGACATCTTTCCAGAATGTTTAATTCGCTTTAATCTTGTTTCTGGTAATTCAAAGTAAAATCCTTCCATAATCCTGCATGTTTGGTGGAAGCAGTGCACGAAAAAGATTGTCGAACATTTTTAGAGCATTCGGAAGAGTATTTGCAATGTTCCGTGATAGCCACGTGTGCTGAAAACGACTGCGAATTTCAAGAAGTCTGAAAAAGTGAAAAGCATTGGTAAACCGAACTGCAAAAAATTTTTTTTTGAAATTTTTTTAGGAAAACTCCAAGTAAAAAGTTAAGCTTTGATTGGTCTTGAAGAAAAGCAAACATTTATTAAGATAGGTACTTCTTCAGTAGAGAATTTAAATCAAAGGAAAATGTAAACAAAGTGAACCTATTAGCAAGATCAGTGCGCACAGCTGATGGTAAATTGGACACACCAATGTTAACCATTTGATAACCGACAAGCGTTGTTTCTTGCAGTACTCTATCACTAGATGAAAATGAGGCTTTTTGATCATTTGGTGATAACGATGGGTTTATGCCATATGTGCAAAGAGACTGACCCAATCTAAAGATAAATAAAGTTTTAAAAACCTTAAAACGACTTGTTTGAATTTAACTTCTCAAAAACATCAAAAAAAACAACAAACGAACTTGCAAGCAAGAACCATAAGTTCGGTGATAATTTGTATCTCGGCCAGTACAAGTGCCAATTCATAATTATAAGGAAGACGTTTTTTTGCTTGATCCAATGCTTTCAAACTACGTTTTAATTCTATTCGTGCCTTCTGCAAAATCTGTTGTTCACCAACAGAATTTTTCTTCCATAATTATTGAACAAATACGGCAGTGTTAAAGTGCTCTATTTCAGCTGTTTATTAATCTAAACAATATGTACCTTGAAAATGACTGGAGTTAGTCGTTCTAAGACCATGTTATCTGGATTTAGTATCATTTCTACAAATACCGAAATTGGCTTTTTCCTGTTTGATGATGATGATGATGAGTATTCTTGCATTTCCCCAGCTGTAAGTTTTTGATTTGTGCTGATTAGCCAATAGAACAGATATCTCTCTTGTCCAAAATGAAATTTTTCCCCTAGTCAGATCATTCCAAGCCAAAATAAGTATAAAATTAGTTTGGAAAATCTTAATTTTTTTTACCGATTTAGACGAAGAAAGTTGTACGACAAGATAAAATTCTGAACAGTAAAAACTTTTCTCCTGCTTTAAAATAACTTTATGGGAAAATGTGAATATACCGCTTTCTGCAGTTTTTAATCCATAACTGAATCGTGTTATTTCATGTTCAACTCTTCCAATGGTAGACATCTGCTTAAACAAGGCCTCCATATTACTGCAAGAATTTTCAATGTAATAAAATAATTTTTAATATGGAGTATGTTTCTGATTAAATAATTAAGGTGTTCAATAAATTTTGAAAAAAGCATGGTTAGAATTTGAAGTAATACGTAATAAATTGAAAATTCAAAATGCCAGAATTTCATTTTCTCCGGAATCTTTTGCGCTTTAAAATAATAATTTTATGTCTTCGTTAGATTGCACCAAGTGCTTAAGATCTAGCTAAAAATTATATTTTTAAAAAACCTGCTGCAAAACTCACCCATCCAAGAGAAAATGCTCCGCCGCTATTCGAGGCAATAAGAAACAAAAACGCTTTATATCAACGGATTTATTCCAACAAACGCCCAGTGAAGCTAACTCAGACATATAATACAATGACGGAGGCATTACTTCGCAGCCGGTTGACAGATCACAGACCATTGCACCTAATCGGAAAACATGGTATACAATATTTTTCTTTAATAAAAAAATATAAATAAATATGGAAAGTTTAAAAATTAACCTAAAATTGGAAACTTGCTACCTAATCTGGTAGCAAGCAAGGCTTTTTTAGCTACAGATTCAGGAGCAGCACATAGAAAACCAGGATCGCTTGTCGAAAATCGTAACACAACATTCAGACGTGATGAAAGCAAATTTTCAGCTTCAAACGGATATTTCCCTTCTATACAAATTGTGACGAATGGCGGTAAGACATTGATCTAAAAGTATTTCGTAGAAGCTAAAGAAGCAATATCTAGATCTGGAACTTCAGATTTTGACTTCCTCTTGCAGATATGGAAACTCACCAAAGAGGCATTATTTTTATTTATATCCACTGAAACATATATTCTCGGTATTCTTCTCTGCACACTGTTCAGAATTGTTCGATTTGATATAATCATAATTGCCAAATTTGAACCGAAATGTACAGCTTTCGTGAGTGGGAAATCATCCAGAAACGAGTCGATGGTTCGACACAACAAATCTGATTCAGTATAACTGGACTGGACGTCAAGAGATGGTACAAACTAGAAAATTCGAAACACGATTGCAAATCTTAAACTTTGTTTTATTGGTAATGGAAACGGTTCTAATAACACAAAACCTAATAAAGTCTTTTCAACAAGTGCTATCCCAGTGAACAACAAATATTTCTGACTGGGAAAATATCTCAGTGCCTTTTAATGTATTATAATATGAAGCACTTTTGGTTATAATCCATTCAAAGAGCAATTATCAGGGACTTTAGATTCCACACTTTTTATATGTTATCCAAAATATGTGCAAAAATGTCACTTCACAAATGCAGACTTTTAGCCTGAAAATGAAGTTCACTCAGCAGTTTGTGAGATACTCATGGACCTCACATGCAGTACAACGAGATGAAAAATAACCTTAACAAAAAGTTCGTCACAAACTTGTGTTATTTGAAACAAATCTCTAGTCGTGTAAGGTAACTGATAACGATCAGTGGTTCGCACTTCGAAATTCACGAATAAGTGACTCGCTTTACAATAAGCAATACGCCTGGCAAGTTGCAAAAGCTAGAATAAAAACAAAAAAAATTAAGTCACATTCTCTGGTTATGTTTCGATAATGAAATTCTTATAAAGTAAAGTCATACAGTTTCTGTATTCAGTATTTTGCAGCCACTGAAATCCTGATAAACAGCTCGGAAGCTTGAGTCTGGAGAATCACGAATTGTTAAGCACGGTATTGCACCTGTAAAAAGCAAAAGAGTATCATCATCCCGATACAAAGAAATATAAAACGAATGAATAAAAACCTACCGATCTTCCTTGGTTGTTCGCTATTCACAGTGCCAGTGATCTTTATTGTAGATTCAGGAAGTGTTTCATGCAGTGTTTCTAATGACGTTTCGGTATTCCAATTAACTATCTAAAAAATACGGTTTGATTTCCAGAACTACACATATAACGCTATATATTCTCATTAATAAGTTCTTTAAAAAAAAAATTGAGGCTTACAACAGCAATACATAGTTCAAAAATCATTACCATACAATAACCTATGACAAGACTTTAATATATTTTATTTCTAAGAAACCTTTGTAAAATGAAGTTCGAGAATCTTGGAAAAGAACCAGAAACTAGATAAATTAGCACCTCAGAACATTCTTTAAAGATTCTCAATATTTGAACAAGAGTAGAAAAACCATGCCGAACACCAGTATGGTCTTCTCCATATAGTTCTATACTATCTTCATTGATTGTCAATGTATATGCCCCAGAGCAATAGCCATTTTCAAAAATCCCACATGTAATTCGGCCATTTAGAGCAGGTTGATCTCGAACCTAAATATTTCAAATAGTTCCATATTCGTTCAAAAGATGGTTAAGATACAATGTTTTCAACTCAATGACCAAATGATCGGAATACATTTTCATTTACTTCTGCGAGTCATCTATCACTATTCCATCGATTAGTAATAGATGACTCCCAGAAAGAATTGAAAATACTACTGATGCTTTGCGATATTTTATTGAACAAAACACAATTAAATGCATATAGAGGTCAAAACTTCTTAAAAAATTTTTAAAAATAATCGAAAATGGCTTACTGCGTAACCTCTGTAATCCAATTCTAGGTGGACACTTGAAAGGATGGGTGCTGACATCTGGATAATTTGCATTAATCGTCGCGGTTCTGCCGAACTAGCTTTATCAAAATAAATTTTTAAACGGCCATCTTTTGGATATGGGTAAGTGAGCTTCCTGAACAACGAACTTTCGTTTACATCATAATATCACAATAAACCAGTTAAAATTACAGAAGAAGCAAAAAGTACATTCAACTAACAATTGATTTACATACCTTTCATCTAAATCTATATATTTTGGCTGAGGCCATAATAAATCGGTCCAATTTTCTATCCTACCAACACTAGAACTTGACGGTTTTTCTACAAACATCATTGTAGTATCGGTTGATATTAATGAAGAACGATCGATGTCTGAATCCATTGACGTTGTACGACGAATTGTGCGGTTCAATCTATAAAAGGATTACGGATAAAGCACGGTTCCTATCACTGTTAAAGTACAGTTGTGATTTAATTTACAGCTCTAATTAAATGCTGATATGTTAAATTAGTTCAACTATAGGATACAAAACATTGAATAATTTTGAAAAATTTAAATTGCAGCACAAAAATATTACGTATTCAAACTCAAGCTAGGCAACATAGCTCCCCCCATTTTTGTAGCTAATTCGTAACAGTTCTCTCCACTTCTGTTCTTTATATTTGGATCTGCTCCGTAGCTTAGCAAACATTTCACAATAGCATCATTTCCTCGACGTACTGCGTCATGTAACGCTGTTTCGTTCTTTGTATTTAACGCATTGACATTTGCTCCACTTTGACACAGTATCCTATACGAATGTCATAATTAAGAAATCATTCATGCTTTAACTTGTTACTACATACTTTGGAAATTATTTTGATTTTCGCTTTTAAAGCAGAAAAATAAAAATTTTGGACAAATTTTTACTAAAATCAAATTTCTAACCTCACAACATCTTCATTTCCATAAGATGCTGCCCAATGCAGTGCTGTATTACCAGTATCCACAGCATCAATCGAATCCACGTTAAGTCCAGCTGATATCATTTGACACACTCGGCCCAAACTACAACAAACGACGCTTAAACACATATGAAAAAACGATTCCTTATTTTAATCAGCATCTAATTAAGAAAAAAGCAAACTTTGACTGAGCAACGGCTTGCAATAATTCTTGAACAAATGCATTTTTAACTTCTTCAGAAAAAGCCACGCGATACGCTGTGTTATTATTGTCATTCTGGATACATGGGTTTACACCTGCTGATAGCAATGTTCGCACACTATCCACCGAATCTGCGAACTTGTTATTAACAATCATGTGTCGGTATTTTTTATTATTATAATGCAGAAAATAACTACTTGAAATAAACTAAAATAAACACGACGTTAAAAAACTGGATAAAGTTAATAAGTGATTCTCTCAGAAGTATTTTGCTGTATTTGAAAACATAACTATTAAAACTTGATATCATGTCACTATATAACTATGAAGAGCAAAATATCTGCGTTTAAAGTCCGAAATAATAAGCTAAAAATGATTGAAAAAAAAACAGTTACTTCGAGCTACTGCATGATGCAGTACCGTCCCCCCATTGTAACATATCTGATCTACTTGCTCGTGAAAATCTGATTTTGAGGCTGAAATTATTGAAATTTCTTAACACCATATAAAACTTTTCACTATTCAGATTCTTAAATAATAACCGTAATTTTAATAATAAGGCAGTACCTCTTCAAATAACGTAATTCACTTATTCGCATCTTACAAATCTGCGAAATCGATTCTTAAATTTTAGGAGATTAAGCACAACTAACCAATCTGTGTAAGAATAGACCGTAAGATATCGATCCGTTCATCATCTATACTTTTTAACAATAATGAACAAATATTCCCCTCATTATTAGAGATAATTTTATGGTTCGGTGTGTTGTTCGGTGTGCCATTTGGAAAGAGCATTACCTATTGATCAGTTCGCCAAATATTCTAAAAAACTAAAACTAGGCGTAATATATAAAATGTATAATGATTACATTTGCTATCACGTAAATTTGAATATGAAGAAATATATAAAAAAAACGTAACTTGTTCATAAGCCACATTAAGGCGACGTCAGCTATTTATCTCTTTTAAGTCGTCAATTACCCAAATTAATGTTAATCAATTAAAATGTTACATTCCGAGGACAAATAAAACAGGCTTAACTCACTCCGTACGCCGATGAGCAATGTGATCGTTTTCTGCTGAATAATTTAGAAAAGAAAAGTATTTATACTAAAAACACTTACAGAGGCCGCAACTTACAAACCAACGAAATCAAAACCATGTGGAAAACCCAGCCTCAAGAAACTTAGAAGAGCTTCATCATACCAATCTTGACATAGCGTTTCCAAAAATCTTTAATGCGTCCCTCATGTGCAATTCCGTTAAAATCATTATTTTTTGCTTTTTGTGCAAATTATTGCTATGAACAGGAGAGGCAATTATTCTGATGAGTAATGCTGTCTCATCTTGCAGCGCCTGATTTCTTCTCTTTTATCCTATACTTTCGTTACTATTCAATTATATTCCATCCTATCCCATTGTCCTATTTTCTGATTAATTATAGATTTTACACCATTTTTATTTATGTATATTTTTTCTATCTTTCCTGTATGATCGAAGTATTCTGAAAGAATAAATCTAAATATTTTCTTCTTTTATTTCATTTTTATAGCAACACTATAGGGTTAATAAAGGGATCAATTTCATTCAAATTTAACGCTAAGTGATCTATTAATTAATAATCTTTGGATTTGTAAGTTGCACGATTTCCAACATATATTCTTTAGTTCCAATAATTTGTAGCTTTCTTCAAAGATCGAAACTGCAACTCTAAATTAAAGGTCTAAAAATTAATACTATCTGTTTTCTCTTCGGTGATAAGATGACGGAAAATTGATATGGCAGCCAATAAAACTAACTTCGATTATCGTACTGCTCATTTTACACAAAGTCTCCGTTATTTTTTCAGTCTTCATTCTGCAGATTTCCTTTTCATGTCTATTATTGCTTTCGCCAGCAGGAAGTCAAATTGTCAGCAAGTTGAATGAATGACTGATCTCTTTAAAAACATTTTAAAATGGCAAAAAATAACCAAAAGACCGGAAAGGATCGATTTAAGTTTATTGAGCAAAACAGTGGAAAGGAGTATTACTTACGCAGGCTTAAAAATTACCACTCATGCCGGATGGGAAGGAATGTTATTTTCGTAGCCATGAAAAATTACCATTCACGCCGGAATGTTGCAAACAAGAGAGTTTGAAACTGTAGTTGTTATGTTCTCCATTATTACAAAATTGCTTGCAGATCCGCGATTAAGCGGAGTGCTTGCTTAAGGTTCCGTCTGTTCCACTTATAACGCTTGATTGGTGAACCTCGTCATGTACATTACAGTCTCCTCTTCCAACATGACATAGTCTAAGGTATTCTAAGATACAAGAATATATTTAAAATAAAAGTAGCTTCAGCAACCAATTAGACCCTTATTTTTTTAATTCAAAAGAAGAATCAATTCAATTTTCATTGTATGATATTGTCAGCGTGACATAAAATAGGTAATTGATTTTTAGTCTAAGTTTATCGTTTATATTATTTTTTTTTCTGTGTGTTGCTATGGGAACGGTGTGTTAAGAGGATAACAGATTTTAGGAGTAGTGAAGATGTCGGTTGATGAGAAAGACAAAGCTGATATTGCGGTGATTGGACTCGCCGTGATGGGACAAAATTTAATTCTTAACATGCTTGATAAAGGCTTTGTGGTTAGTTATAATTGCATGTCCATGCGTAATTTTCGAAGTATATATTATAGTACGCGTTAAATGCATAACATTTTTTTGATGTTGCATTCATAAATTTCGAATGACACAGAACTAGATAATCATGATTAAATCGAAAACCTGGATAATTATTATTATTGACTGGAAATGTGATTGATCCACATTTTCAAATTCAGTTGAATACAAGAATAAACCATTAAGATAAAAGTAACTGGGAAAAGAAATTGGATTGGTTTTACTAGTTCCTGTAGACATAATTAAGGGTAACAATGGAATTGCTTTAGTTTTTTGATTCGCATCATGTTAAAGGTCTGCGTGTACAATCGAACTATATCAAAAGTGGATGATTTCATGGCGAATGAAGGAAAAGGTTTACGGGTTATTGGAGCGCACAGTTTAGCAGAATTAGCAGAGTAAGTATGTAGCCTTCAAAGGAATAATTTCGATACAGTTTTGATAATTTAAGAACTATAGATTAAAAAATAGAAGTTATTTCATGTTATGCTCTAATTTTGAGATGTATTTCAAAGCTGTTCATATCAGAATTCTAAAGAAACCGCGACGTATAATGTTAATGGTAAAGGCGGGGGAACCGGTGGATGCAATGATTTCCAGCATTTTGCCCTTTCTGGATAAAGATGATATAATTATTGACGGTGGGAATAGTGAGTATACGGATACATTTGTAAGTTTTCTTCGCATTTTACCTGTTTATAATATGTTTTTTATTGATAACTGATGCACTTCATGCAACAGATTGAATGAGTAAACTACATGGAATTAAGATGTTATTGGACTCGATATATTCATTTAAATGATTTGCATATTATTATGTGAAGGTTGAAAATAAGGATTGAAGTTTTCCAAATATTGTTTTTTTTTTTGCAGCGACGTTGCACTGAACTTAAAGAGAAAGGTATTCGTTTCGTGGGTTGCGGTGTAAGTGGTGGTGAGGAAGGTATTGTTTTGAGATTTATAATTTTATGTAAAGTTAAGCTTGTTGAGATTGCATGCAGTCATGGCTGAACTGGCTGAATAAGGCATGAAAAGAAGGATTGATTCATTTCTCTCTTAGTTTCTTGTATGTCTTTAATTTGTTTCTTGTATCTCTTGTAAGATTTTCATTCTGCTCTGGACTAAGTGAATGAAAGCAGGCTGTACTAGTTGCTATTTGAATGCTGAAAGTATAGTTGCTTTTAGGAGCGCGTTATGGTCCATCATTGATGCCAGGTGGTTCACCCGAAGCTTGGCCATATATAAAAGATATATTCCAAGCAATATCAGCCAAAGTTGACAAGGAACCTTGTTGTGACTGGGTAAAATCATTTTACTTGCCCTTTTATGCAAGCCGAGCTGAAATTGTACATGAACATGTTTGCGATTCGCAGTCCAACATTAGATGTTTTCAGGTCGGTGAAAATGGTGCTGGGCATTTCGTGAAAATGGTTCATAATGGAATTGAATATGGTGACATGCAGTTGATTGCGGAAGCCTATAGTATACTGAAAGACGGAGCTGATTTGACACACGATCAAATGGCAGAGGTTAGTCGAAATTTTTGCCTTATAGCTTTATGCAAATATATTGTGATTTTTATAGCATCCATTATTACTGACTGATTTAATAAACGTTTTTCTCGACTTATTTACACTTAACGCTTTATCGATATTGCCTTATATTACTATCACTTGAATAAGGACTTCAATTGTTTCTTGTATCATTGCTTTTTTATCATTCTTGAATTTATCAGCTACGGATCATCCATCAGATCTTGACCAATACTTCACGGTATATCTATGCTTGGTTTTTTTCGTTGCATATTTTCTTTTGAGAGGTTTTTACAATAATCATAGTTAAGCATAGTATTCTTTGTTTTTTTTGCTATGAAAGGAGCAACTCAAATGATCAGAAATATATTATGGGACAACAGTACTTCGAACTGCGGTTTTTTAATATGGTGAGTTCAGTAATGAAGAAGTAATTTACATTGGAGGCTCGAATAACGTTTTCATACTTTTGCTGTTTCAAGAATTCATTCGAATTATTGCAATCAAGTCAACTGTATAGAATAAAATTCAGGATCTTCTGAAACTGTGTGAACTTTCTGAGCTTTAGTTTAAGGTGGTGTTAAGACTTCCATTTTGGTAATGACATGAATAAAAATCAAATGTGGGAACCATATGTTTGCCGTCATCATTCTTATAAATTTCACTGAATATTCTGTACGTATTACACAGTTCTCGTTCAACTCTTCGGAAGAATTTGCAATAGTATTATTGTTTGCTGTAAGATGGCATGACGAAAGTGCAGTTATTAAATTCCTGTTCAGAGGTACTGTTGATGCGAAAATGGAATTTCGCAAGTCTGAAATTCAAGCTTTTAATAAGAGTTTAGTTTTGATAACTGAACGGAATTTTCATCGCTGATCTATTAGAGAAAGAGACATCAAGATCTCCAGTCATATTTTCAAATTTATGATAAGGTCGCTGCAAAAGTTCTGTACTGTGGAAATTTTCTTTTCAGAGCTGATAGGACAAGCATTTCAGAGAAAAGGAGGAAACTCATTACTCGCGCTACAATCCTTTCTTGAAAAAGGAAGCAATTGTCAGCAGCGACTTAAAGTTTTTTCTATGTTGTTGGGTGCAATTTTGAATCACTGATCAGTTCTCACCTTTTGATTTATGTTGCAATTTATCGAAACCTGTACTGATATTTCTGCGAATCAATTCCAATTTGATACGGAATCAACTAGTAAAACTGCAGATGGCATCTTGATCCTATCTATGGATAATTCAACTTAAATCATTTGTTTGAAGACTCAGAATCACTTCGAAATGCTGAAGTGAAAAAAGCGTTAATGAAATGGAACGAATTATAAGATATAAGGAAGTATGTCTCAACTTTACGACTAAGTCATCAACTCAGGAAAGCGAGGATATTCGCAATGTCAAAAACAACTGTCAGTTGAGGACAACTTACAAGTAAACGATGTCCAGGTTGAATTGTTTGTGAAAAGGTTTCATCTACTTGCATGATTATAATGAAATGGAAGAGACTAGAAAGTATTTCTAGCAACCGATATAAACGAAGATATCGGGGCGATGCAGGACTGAAGCACATTATTGTCTCGTTATTTATTTCGAGAACTGTACCAGGTTTGATCAGACTAGATCGAATTTGGAGAAAATTCTCTACCTCGGGTTGAAAAATAACAGTTATTCAATTGCCGATGTAATTCAATGTCACTATCTTGAAAAAAGTAATCGAGAAATTGAGGCAAAAATGAAAGTGACTATTGGAATTAAAAGGCAATTGATCTTAACCGTCAATATTGAAGATCAAAAGTTGTTGCAGAAAGAACGAATCAAAATTCTGTGAGACGTAATGAAATATTCTTTGTTTCTTCTAAAAATAGAGACCATTGAGTAAGGGCCTACAAATAAGTCATAAATTATTGTTCTGATCACTGATCACTAGTAGTAATATTTATAATCTTTGTGAATCATAAGCCGTTTCTGTTGTAAAGCAAATTGTGAACTAATGATTTTAATGAAATGTATTCTTTAACTAGCTAAATATCGTAAATCAAGGTGAGAATTCTTGTGAATAAAATATATATATATATACAAGAGAAGTTGCAACAGTAACCTTAATCATAGAAGCCATTTTTCATCTGATGATATTAAAATATTTTCAGTATGTAGTTTACGTAAAAAATTTACGTAAATATGCATACCATGTAAACTTTTTGTTCAAATACTTCAAAAATTATGCTGTCGCCGAAAAAGAGAAAAAGAATTTTTCATTACTACTTAAGGTATTCGCGGAATGGAACAAAGGCGCATTGGATTCATATCTGATAGAAATAACAAGCCATATTCTTAAATTCAAAGATGAAAGGAACGAAACTTTGTTGCCAAAGATTAGAGATACTGCTGGGCAGGTATTTCAACTCTTTCAGATTTTTGAGGGAAAATTTTAAAATTTTACTTGTAAAATTAATTCATTTTTGCTTGAGAATAGCGATATACTCGTGAAGTCCTAAAATACCTGACATTATTGTGTGAAATTAAACAAGTTTAAGACTAATGTATGACTCTCATAATGCATGGTATCATTTATTACCTTAGTGAGTCCTATACATAACTCGGTTGACAGCTCTCAGTTTAGGTCTGTCAATATGTCACTAAAAGTATTCAATTGCAACTGCGAAATTAGGAATCAAATGAGAAATGTACAGATGGAAATAATTACTTTCAGAAAGGGACTGGGAAATGGACGGGAATCGTTGCTTTGAACTATGGAATACCACTTACTTTGATTGGTTAGTTCTAATTAGTAAAAAGTTATGTGAAGTATTTTCTACCGTTGTAGAAGTTTAGATTTTCAATCATTATATACTTCCGAGATTTCGTATATTCTTGCTTTGGGATTTATATCTGGATGCGAAGTGAGGAGGATTTTGTGCTCAACCTTTAGATATAAATTTTGCTAAACTAAGTCTACTAAATAGTTCAGATATTTAACTTTTATTCATTTATCAACTTTCCAATTTTTGCAAGTGAGACTTTCGTGCAGGTGAAGCTGTTTTTGCTCGTTGCTTATCGTCTTTAAAGAACGATCGGGTTGCAGCAGCCAAAGTTCTGCCTGGGCCTAATCCTGATAAAGCTGGCATTGTTGGAGACAGAAGAGCATTTTGTGAGCACGTTAGGAAGGTATGTGAAATTAATTCAAATGCGCAGTTGTTTTATGTCCATGTTTAAAGAATTAATAATTATATAGGCTTTGTACGCATCAAAAATCATAAGCTACGCACAAGGATTCATGCTTCTTGCCGAGGCAAATCGTGCGTTCAAGTGGAATTTGAATTTTGGAGCTATCGCACTGATGTGGCGTGGTGGATGTATTATTCGCTCGCGTTTTTTGGGTGAAATAAAGAAAGCTTTCGATACGAATCCCAAACTTAGTAATCTGTTAATGGACAGTTTCTTCTTTAATGTTATTAAGAAATGCCAGGTTGGTTGCTTGTCCCACTGAAATAATAATGTGCTTTTTAAGATCTCGAAAAAAGGTTCTAACTTGTGAAGAAGCTCTGAACTTGGAGGAAAACATTGAATAGGTAAAAGAATAAGACACATTCTATCTGTTTAGTATAACTGCTCTAGCCGGTTTGTAGAAGAAAGTCTTTTATGCAGTGGCGGCAAAAAACAACTCTTCTGTAAATAAACATGTCAAGGTAATGAGTAATAGAATTATTCCTTATTAAGATTGGGTTTGATTTAACTCTGAGTTCGTTTCACATTCAAGCAAGCTCATGACTGAATTCAAGATCTTCTGGTATTTATCAAACTTCATTAAAATTGTGGGTGTCAATATCGGAAATTTTGGTTAATTTTTTAGCACATGTGATAATTTAATGAGCGAAATTTCTCAATTTAGGAATCTTGGCGCATTATCACTGCTGCTGGAATTTTGCTTGGTATACCAACACCAGCTTTTTCAACAGCACTTGCATTTTATGACGGTTTCCGCTGCAAAGTATTGCCAGCAAATCTTATTCAGGTAGGAAGTTCGCTTTACTTCGCTATTAAGATCATTTACACTTTAATTGAGAAATTTTCTAGGCCCAACGGGACTATTTCGGTGCTCATATGTATGAATTGATGGATAAACCGGGTACATTCGTACATACAAATTGGACCGGTACTGGTGGTAGTGCTACTTCAACGGCGTATATTCAATGAAATATGAAATATTCGTGAAAGATAGTGATCATTTGTACGATCATGTCATTGACTTCGTACCTCATTTTTCTATTATAAAACAAAGAGCTAATTGAAATTTATAGTGCTCTCATTAATTTTCAAATGAATGAACCCTAATGAGAAAGATTCTACCGAAAAATTAACAGATTTATGGATTTTGATAGTGTTAGTGGTTGCAAGTTGTTTTGCTCATAATTAACAGATTTATAGGCTTTGATGGTGTTAGTGGTTGTAAGCTGTTTTGCTAGTCTATGTGCTATTTAATTTTTATTATTTCTCATTAGTTTCATGTCTTATCTTTTATCATTTTGCCATCGTGTACTACTTTCTCAAAAATCAAGTAAATAGAGCATGATTTAAAGTTTTGCTACTCTTCGAAGATAGCTTTCAGTAAAAAAAATTCGTTTTTCGTTTTTCGTTGTCAGAGTGAATTAGTGCTATCATGCAACGTTTACATAGAGTAGATCAGTTAGATTGTTTCAGTATTTAAATACACATTTGATTTTGTGCTTGGAGTAAATATATAAAAGTATGAACAGAATCTTGAAAGCACTGAAAATAATAAAACTATTTTTTAAATGATTAAGGGGGCTCGATTGACTGAAGGATGGTTCCAGCCTTCCATAATTATCGTTTATTGGTTAATATCAAATTTTAAATTATTCCAAATACATATGAAGAAATACAAAGTTGTAGTTGGTGCAACAACCGCCTATAAAAAGTTTGATTTCTGCTGAAACAATTTTAATAAAATATTAGTGTGATGGTGAATAACCATTCAAACATAGAATCTGAAAAGACACTATTATTATAAGTTAAGTGGATAGAACTTATTATGGCATAAGATCCCGATTTCGTTGTAAGCTCAACTTATTCAACTAATTGTCATTGTAATGGTAATGGATTGTGTTGGTGATCTCAAGATAATCATCCTACCACAATCAATTTTGCCAATTAGTGAGATCATTTGCACCGTAGCGATGGCATTTTATAATTGAACTATTCATCTTGCTAATGTGAGTCGAGAAGTGGCAGTAGATGAGGATTTCAGGATGGTCCCCTTACTGTTTAACCGGCTAACGTATTTTTGTGTATTATCTATTCGTTGGTCGATGGCAGGGAACAACCAATTGCACCCGACGGATGGCATTTTTGTCCCCTTGTTGGTCGGCTATCTGTGTGTGTATGTGTATGTGTGTGTGTCATTTACTTGCTTTGCTTGCTTGGATTTGATCACATTGTCCCACACAACATGTCTTCCTTACGTTCATCTGGCGACCATGTGGTGTTAGTATACGTATATATGTGTATGTTCCTCTTCGTACCTTTTGTCCCCCTCTCCCCTCCCCTCTACTATCATCCCTCTTTCCATCCCCGTTACTTTTCTTTCTTCCAAAAGATTGCTATGCCTAAATGCCGCTGCATCGAAAGTAATTGGCAAAAAAGAATTGAAAATTTTTTGGAATGTTTTCAATTGTCTGTAAATTAGTAATTTAGTTTCAACTTATTCAAGCATTTTGGAATATAAGCGATAAATATTATCGCTTTCTTCATCAATGATATTACCGCTTATATTTCAGCGTTTGTTGCCTTACAAATACAATAATCAAATGTTGTGATATAATTCAATCATTAACGTGCTGGATTCATTAATATAACAATTGTCCTTTTGATCATTAAGTTTTTTTCCTTTAACAGGATAGTCATTTCTTTACAAAACTTATTGTTATTCGAGAAATTACTGATAGAATTCTACCGTTCTTTAACAAACTTGTTTACACTCTTTTATATATATATATATATATGTAAAAGTATAGCACAAGGACAACAAATTATTCAACGTCTGCCGAAAGGTCAATTTTGAAGAAAGAAAACAGGAATGGATGAAGGAATGAAGAATAAATGATACGCATGGATTATGAACATAAACTAATGGTATTTAATAATGTAAATGATCGTTGAAAGCAGATTATTGCATGTTATTTTTTTTTTAACTCATAAAATGATGGGTGGGTAATGGTACCTCTCTCACCATCCATCCTTAAGGTTCGTTACAGCTCATTAGAGAAGTGGCGATGGGACCATTGCCTCTGATATCATCAACGGGGCACTATTATTAAATCATTGAAAGCGAACTGCTTTCTTTTACCTTTTGACATTCCTGTTTGCATCATTTACAATAATTTTTCACGTATAATTATTACGCGTTAATTTATTCAAATGTTCTCGGCGTGAACAATCTGTCTGATATACCTGAAGTAAGAAGTGAGCTTTAGTTTTATAGCAATGAAATTGGTGGTAGTAATATGTAGCATACACTACGTGAAAATAATACAAAAGAAAGCAAATAGGGGAAAAGAAAACTAGCATTGTCTTTTGTCTATGAAATTCAAAGTGTTCGGAAAAAATATATTGCAATATAGAACACGACAGGTACTAATTAATGTGTTTTTTTCTAACGGTGATGAAAGTTTCTTTGCATAGCTTTTAAATCTTAAGTATTTCCGTTTAGTGATATAACATCGCTGGAAAGAAATTTGAAAACATAAAGCACTTAATTGTGAGAGGAGTAATTGAAAATGAACAACGAGGCTTCAATTATGTGGCGATTCTCGAAATAGATTTTTCATATATCCCAAAACGCTGGTTGTGATATGATCGGGTAAAGTTTTTAATTTGCTTAATGAATTTCACTAATTACGTTATCAATAGATTGTCAGTTTCATCAAATCATGTTGAAAAATTTTAGCATGCATTCCAACAGTTCAAGAAAATCGATTACTGATAACAGTGCTAATGTGGTTGGAATGTGGAGTGTGATAAAATTATTTGCATAATAAAGTGTTTTAACGAGGTTGGAAATTTCTGGCATGTTCGTAAGTGAATTATAAAATTAGAGGTGTCAATATACTGTTAAGATATGTCTGCTTTCACAAATGCCAAACTATCCCTTTGAATATTTAATGTAGAAAAATGGACAGGTGTAATTTTAAAATCGTTTGACAACTTTTCAAAATGTTGAATTAAATAAAAGAAGACTTATTATTTTACGATGCAACAATATGAAATATCCGTGTGTAGGTCTAATTAGGTCATTCAAGGATAGGAACGATGATAGCGTTGAGAAGTTGACATGATTTATAATTAATTAATAAATTGCGCAAACTTCAGTCATCAAGTGAAAACAATAGTCTCTTCTTATCTGATAATGGAAAGTTATGATGGAATGTTGTCCACTAATGTTTTCTGTAGTCGGGGATTTTCGGCTGAAAAAAGATGCACTTGGTATGATATGAAGTCTCCCGAAACATGTTAGGCTTCACATATTCATCATGTTGAAAGTTGAAGATTATAAAGCCTTAAACAATTCTTCTGTTAAAAAGTATAAGTTAAATCACAACCGCTCACATATAAGCTCTATACATATATATATTACTGTATATATATGTTATTATATATATGTATATATTACGTAGAACCTAAACTTGTATTTTAAAAAAATCAATAAATGGCGTAAATTGCATGTTTTGATAAGAGTATTTTGATTAGATTGCAGCATCAATTTTTCCTGCAATACAGAGTATAGAAAGTTGAAACTGATTCCGAATGAGATCATGATTGATTTGTTACACTCCTGCCATTCTTTGAGAAATCACGGGAATAAACCTAAGGATAATCGTTAGTTGTTGTTGTTGTGATTTGTCTATCCGAACTTGTTCAGAAGTATCGATAAAACTGATCCTTGCCACATCTTCACGTTACTATTCTCACATATCCCTATTACTGATCAGTATTACCATGTGAATCAGTCATGTAACTAACTGTCCCTTTTAATGTGTTATACTAAATAAATCATTCAAGTTGCATTAGAACGTCGCTAATAATAAGCGCGCACTTCGCTGTAAGACAGATTTGTTTACAGCCATTTCACACAGCTGGCAGTATACGGTGTGTGTATATATGTGTGTGTGTGTGTGTGCGTGTGTGTGTCTATATCTGCGTGTGTGTCTGTGTATGTCTGTGTGGCGGTATGCGTAGGTGGGTGAGTGCATGCGCAGATATACGATGTGCTATATAGTAAGCAGGGAAGAGAAAGGGTCATTTTGCATTCTTGTACAGTTGAGGGGGTGTATTAGCAATGTCTTAGGGTTACACCGCGTATTAATGGCTTCTTTCAATGTTATTATTACTTATAGTCAGTCATCTGAACTGGTCATCTTTCAACGGTAGAAACGCCTTTCCCTTTCACCTGGAAATACAGTAGTACTAACTTTCTATAAATTGCTTTCTTTTCTTTATTATCGAAAGTAATCTTCCCTAAATAATGTATTAAAAAAATCAATAAATGATGCATATCCCGTGCTTTGATTACGAGTATTTTTTATGTGATCAACAAGGCGACATGTGCGCTTATGGGCTTTCTTTTGTGGTAACTTGGACATATTGTGATACTAATAGTATTTATCACTCTCATCCAACTTTAAAGCAATCAATACTTCACGTCCTCTCCTACTTCATATCCGTTCTTCACTAATGACTCTTCTGATGTGTTATTTCGTTGTTGATTATGCAATAACCATTCTACGTCGCGTCTATTACCAAATGTACATAACGTGTTTCACAAGTTTTTCGATATGTTATCAAATATGGAAGATTTGAATGGATTTAAAAAAATAAATCATTTCATGAATTGAACGAAGCTGTCAATTGCATTATTCTCGCGTATAAAAGATATGCTTGTTATACATTCTGTACGCCAAATCAAATTCATCTTTAACTGGCATGATTCATTCTTCTGTTCATCAGGAGCAATACTATTTTAGGAAGATAATCGTTGCGAATCAAGAAAATCGTTAGTAGAATTCCTCATTATTGTGCATATATGTAACATGATGGTTTCACATTTTTGACTTCTTTTACGTTTAGAAATACGTGAACCAGCATTGAATGCTAACCGATAGAAGACAATTCTTATTGTATTAATGTACAATGTCAAAGCTCTCTCTCTCTCTCTCTCTCTCTCTCTCTCTTTGCATCTATTTTCTCTCTAATTCACTTACGCAAACTATGGAATGTTATTGGCATATGCAAAATGATTTTTTTGTGCGAAAGTATCGGAGAATTCGACGTTTTTTGATGGTACTACGTCGATCGCACTTTTTCTTGATTCATTGGAAGCGTTGATGATGAATGCTACCGTAGGACGAAAGAGAAAAGTGAACTGAAGAGAGAGAGAAAGCAGTGATGGGATGGATGGATTGGACGGTGACGATGACGAGTTGACAATGGGTATATTCTCCTCTCATGAATGGACAGGCATATTGCAAAAAAAATATTAGTAGCAGCAGTAATAATAGTAATTGCAGTCAACTTTATTGACATTACCTATTTCACGCATAAGTATGTATGAATTCAATAGTTAGGTTAAAAGCAAAATGAAAGTATAATTAGTAATAGTATCATTGATGATATAAATAAATGTGTAAAATTTCATTGGTTCTCACTTCAGATTTAGTTTGTTAGCAAAAGCGGTAAGAGAGGTGATGTTATGTGGGAAGAAGCTTACGATAGAGGGTGTTATTGGATGGTTGCGGAAGTACATCTGAGGGTGAAACATTTCAATCTGTGAGTGTCATCAAATTATTACACTGTCGAAGCGCAGTTAAGCATTGTGGCAGGCAAACGGCGAAGTAGCTTCTCGGCAATTTATATGAGACGGTTTGCGGCTATGGGGACGATGACTGTCGTCAGCTGTCGTCCTGGTGGGCTACCGCTACCGAACCCCACCCCATGAGAGCACATAATATATATATCAGCCACCATCATCACCACCAAGACCGCTTCTCTTTCCTCTTCCTGTACTTTTTCCTATTTGCTCCTCTACAACCTTTCATCATTTTTCCACTGCATCACACTCTTCTGATTGGAACAGAATAGCACAGAATAAATCCATTACTGCTAAAATGCTAACTTCTTAACTTGTTTGTTGCTATTGTCGTTGTTGTCGTGTGGATTGCTATCGATGTCCACATATAAATCGTCTTCAGGAATGATCTCCATTTTAATCTTACTGTTATCATCTTTTCTTCATATGTGATGCATCCAATTGTTATACATTTATCACTCTCAAAACTTCCGCTATCAATTTGTTTATTTTCACTTTCAACTATTTTATCTTATTGCTATCCCTTTTTTCAAATTTTACTATTCAGGAGAAAAAAATAACCAAACATATTGTTTTTGAATCAAATTGATCTTCGAACATTTCGGAAAAATTCATCGGTAATAAATGCTCAGCTTGTTTATTACATTTTAACAATTTGATTAGTGCTACGATCCCGGATGGAAGTGAAAGTCATGGTATATTTCCGTCTAGTTTCATTTTTCATACAATTCATGAAAGGTTCTCTTTGAAGCTTTTGGTCCTTCGGAATACTTATCTCACGATATATGTGTTTGGATTAAGCTATTCCTTATAGTGATATTTGACTTGTGTATAATTCTAAAAACATTTTTGTATGCTTGTATTGCAGCTTTCGTTTTTGCTTTCGATTTTTAGGTTAGATTGGGAAATCATATAAAAATATGTGCGGTTTGGTTCATTAAATCTTCATTCATTCAAAAAATGGTTTTCTGAATCTAAGATGACATTACTTTTAATTCTACATCATATCATTTCGCTTGCTTGATGTCACTTTAAACATGAATCATGAGACAAGCGAAGTTCATTCAGCGTAGGAGCTTCTTCGGGCGCTATTTTCATACATCAAAGATGTAGTAATAAGTAGGCGGATCATCAGTATTCGGAGAAGCCATGGGTGTATGATATAGATGTATGCTTTGTCGAAATACTTATCTCATTGGGTGAACGGACCGATGATATCTTTCGGACCGCTTTGCGTGGAAGCCATGTACCGACACCATTTGAACCCATTTGTCTCATTTAGTGTGCACTATTCACACACACAAACACCCACATACATACATACACATACACACATGTTAAAGTTGTTGTGGAGGTATTGGATTGAGCGGTGGTCGAATGGGATTTGACGAATGGTTAGATGTTGATGGTGTTGTCGGTTGTGGGATTCAAGTATGACAGGAGCCGGTAGCAGATGGATAAGCTGAAGGAAGAGCGCCTCTGCGTCATACAGATACATACTTACACATTTGTCGTTGGCATTTTAGGTGTGGAGAGGAAGTGGGGGCGACTTTTTCGTTTTCGAGAGTGGAAGCAGAAAGAAGAGGACAACAACTGTCCAGAGTAGGGTACTGCTTCAGGAAGGAAAGCCAATTGGAGGTGAGACAACTGTCCCAACCCAGAAACCTTCGTCCGATCTGCTAGTTAACAATCATTTATATCTACGTTCTCTTTCATTCCACCTGTTTCATCTCAAGTCTTCTGTCTTTCGACTGCTTAGAGTCTGCCATCATAGCGAGGGCTGTTGTTTACAATTTTGAACTGTAAAGAGACCGTTCACTTCTCTCTAATAGCAGCATATTATCGTTCAAAGAATTAAGCGACTCGGTTGCAAAAATGCATGAATTTTATTTTCTCAATACCATTCGTTATTTATTGCTTAATCTCATTACTTGTTACACTTAATTTTCTCTTACAGTGCTGGCGGATATTTTGCATAGTTTCTCTTTTATAGTGTTGGCGGATGTTTCGCACAGTTTCTCTTTTATAGTGCTGGCGTATATTTCTCACAGTTCAATCCATTGTTGTTGCTATGGGAAGGCAAAAGGAAGGGAATAATTGTTAAACGCAGTGAGGATCTTATTATTATATCAATCTTTATTGATAGAGTTGCGCGACAAATTAATGCAATTCTATAAATTGGCTTAAAAGTGAACATTAAACATCAGAGATATCAGTTATAAAATTATTCCAATTAGTATTGAAATGTTGACGAAGAAAGGGTACGTTTTTGTATGATATATTCAAACAGTTAAATGAATTAAATCATATGATCATGACATAATTCTGACATTAATCAAGAGGAGTGATGCAATTACATATCAGTAATAGTGATAGTCGATGTATCCATCTTGTGTAGGAATATCTCGTCACTTCCATCTTCGTGCAAGAAAGTGATAGTGTTATTGAACAAATTAAAGCAGAAGTTAGTATTATTGATAATATATATTATTGATGAGTAAATTAAAGAAGCAATATTGATAAGAGATTTGAACAGAAAAAGTCTCCGCTAAAGTTACATCAGTTAAAATTTCATCAACAGTCACAGTCTATGTTGCTTCATCAATGATGGTCATTATAGCTTTTTCATCATAGCCTTACATTTCGGACACTCTTTACGCTCATTTCTTCCATCAGAAATATCATGTACTTTTGTTTACGAATATGTCGGAATATATATATATCGGCGTCACATCTCTTGCTTTTACTATAGTAGGCTGAAGGAAGAATAGATGAATGAGTTTGTCGGCGTGTGTATATTATGTGTCGATACTGCTAGTTCGAGAAGGAAACAAGAGAGAATAGAAGTTACCGTAGGCGAGTAGAAAATTATGTGCATACGGGGAGTATAAGTGAATGGGCATCGTCACCATCATCCACTGAAATGGGGAAGGAAGGTAAGCAGCAATGTGACAGTGACCATATCTACCACCACTGTCACTAGAATTTGATGCTGGAGATTTCATTCACTACTGATATATTGGCGAACTGTGTCGATCATCAAATCTTCCTGTACATTTTATGGTTTTTTAACAATTAAAATTTATCAAATCTATTGTATATATTCATGTATGGTTTATATCAAATTTGAAATGTGAAATATTGTTCAATTTTTATGAATTTGTTAGCTTTGTCATTCCTACGAACCATATTACACTCTGTAAATGAATTATAATTTAGACTTAAAGGGTTGATAATTTTTGCCAAGACATGAATAGACTGGTTAGTACTTGTATAGATATAGCGGATATTTGTTTCTGTTCGATTTCAACTAATATATATCTGATATAAGTGTGTGATTTTTCGACTGTGCTAAAAAATATGGGAATGCAAAATTAGGGCTACATTTCCGTATTGATTACATGAGATAGAGTTGTGATTGCATATGGAGCATATATAATGATGTTAATGTTACCTTAATAGATTTGTGTAATTCATTAAGTTAACATATTTTTCGAGTCACTTATAATTTCAATTTTATTCACTCTTTTTATAATTTTATAAATTAAAAAATAGCATTATTTTAGATATGCAGGTTTGTATATTGTTTGGTATTACCTTACTCAACTGCTAAAGAGTTAAGAGATAAGTGGTAGTAGTAGTGTTGATAAATTATTCGGAAGAACAAACAAATTATTATTATCGTTTCGATGTTGCTTTCACCAGCAATGCTGCCACATTTGAATGCAGCGTTTAGAAATGGTAGTACAGGAACAATTGATACCGAATCTGATCAAGCACTTACTACTTCTGGTATGTTTTATCTTCGCATTGTATTTTTTTTTCAATTTTCAGAAATTTTGAAGATATTATCGAGTAGTCGAAATTTTTTACAAATTAGAGAGATCAATGGAGACTGATGGAACCATGGAATGTTGAAATTGGAATTCAGAATGATCCATTTGATTTTTATGTTCTCCCTTTACATGGCGCTGTGGTTCATTCAGAATATTTACAAGGCTTAATGATAAAAGTCTTAGACTTTACTTCAATTGATTTATATTAGGAATTTATAAATTAGTTGAAGTAAAGTTTTTTTGTATCTGTGAGCAAATGGAATTCAAGTGATTGTTTCAATTTGTTTTCTGCTGCCTATCTCTTAGCAACATCGATTATCGTTTAATGTGAAATGTATAATGTCGGATATTGATCCTTGCTTTCTGCTTTAAAATTTTAATTTTTTCTATTTGTTTGTGACTTTGAGAGCGCATTCCAGATCTTTTTTTAATCATAATAGAAGAAACGAAATTTTAGCAGGAATTTTAAGGAGTAGTTGAATCATCATCAGAATTTCGGGGCATTAAATATTTGCAGAGTCATTATATTCTTTAAATATGATAACTAATTATTGATCGTTATATCTGTTGTTTGTTGTAGGTAATATTCAAAAACGGATTCAGTATGGTTTAGTGAGTGATTTATCAGGCAGTGGCTTATCAGCGATAGCTAATTCGGGTGATATCACAAATGCAGTAAATGCTGGTAATAGTAGTACGGTGGATCAGACTGATCTTATCGAAGCTATTACATTCGCATCACTTTATGGTTTCCAGGTGCTTGATCCCTTTCTTTTATTTCAGGTTATTTAAACATTGTTAAACAGGAGTGTTTACTTAAAGCCCCATAAGTTTCTTAGTCTCACAGGGCTGTTTTTGTATTTATTTATTTTGGTAGTTATTTAGATAGAAAATTAATCGAACTTTTGATAGAGCATTTAATTAGCTGTTATGATGTAAATGAAAAGAAAAATTTAATCTATAAATGAAAAGAAAAATTTAATCATGAAGTCGAGATTTTAAGTTTTTCAAAAATGAGCCCCTCTTCATCATTTATAAATAACATTTCTCTCTATAGGTCATACGGAGTCGTTTCATAACACCTATTTTTTTCATTCTATACGAGAAGGCATTAAAAAATCGTTTTAATTCAGGATTTATCAGAATTTGCTGTAGTTTGTCCTAATTTAATTTCGTTCTAATTCTATGTTATTGTCTTGGAAAGGAAGTTAATAATATGAATAATATGAGCCTCTTTTGCATAAATTCTCTGTTTTTATGCAGGCGGTACCAATTCGTATCAAAATTTTATTACACCGTGCATTATCTACATTGACAAGAAAACGAGCTGAGGCAATCATTCGACGTACTGGTTGGAAGATAGATGATTTCGAGAGAGGATTTATCCAAGAAGTAAGTATTTGGATTCAATTCGTAACTGATTGTCAAAATAACATATGATTTCTAGTCCGTCTTTTTTATTTATCTTATCCAAAACGCTTATTGGCCTTTTTATTATTGAACTTTTGCTTTTCAATAGAAGATTCCAGGGTAGATGTTTATATCACTTTTGGTGTTCCTTTATTTTTGTTATACATTTTCGTATTCGAATAAAAATGTATTTTCTTCATAACATTTTAATATTAGGCTATCACCCTATTCTCGTTATCAGTAATCATTACATCAAAAGTTTTTCAAATGAAAGAGAAATTCATACCTAATTTGTCAAATTGAAAACGGAGTTTGAAATCTACTTCATTTATTTTTATAAATTGGATTCACTACAGTTATTTTATTAATTTTATTACACTACATTTATTTTTCGATTCACACTACAGTTATACGTTGTGTTTTTCGCCATTGCAAAAAAACGTTTATTTAGCTTTCTTCAAAAGTAATACTGTCATTTGTTATTATCCTTCAAGATTTTTAAACCACCTACTTTTGTGATTTGTGCAACAACCTACTACGAGTGACAGCATCACAGTTAGTAAGTTCTTTAGTTTAACATATATTATTAAGCAGGTAGTTTTTCACATATATTTCATGTAGATTATGAGTAACTGATTAGTTTAATTGGATGACCAATCAGTTTGAGTGACGAATCAGTTTAATCTGCTATGTCATCATGAAAATATAGTAGTAAAAAATCTGTTTCAATCTTTCATTTTAACACTACATTCATATACACATACTAGAGTGGTTTGAAGGATTTATTATTATCACTTTATCATTGTGTTATTAAGCAAGAAGATACGAAAGAAATTTGTAAGCGCTACACTTGTGTATGCTTTGCATACTAACGTTTCATTGCCTCACTTTACGATTTGTATTAATCAGTGAAATATGAAATATTATCTTCATATAAAGGAGGATAATCTCCGGTAATCACATTGGCGTTGATTCCAGCGAAGAGCATGAATAACGAACGCATCGTTGTTAAGTTAGAATTTTTGGTCGACTAAGAATATATTAAATAAGTAATTCTCATTATTTATGCATTCATTTACTGTTTATTATTTCAATCATTTGATTTATAAAATATCTTAAGATATAAAAGTTGCGAAAAAGACTGAATGTTTGCTAAAATTTCAATGATATGAATCAAAAATTTTACCACTATCATCTTTTAAAATGCAACAGTAGTATCTTCTCTCTTTTATTCTATTTATTATGGTCGATTGCAATGAAAGATTTCGATATGGCTGAATTAAATTGCACTTCAATTTCTTGCAGAAGAAAATAATACTGTAGTGCGCGCCGAATTAGTGAACGAAATGAACATGGACTTTCAATTATTGTACTTTCATATACCGATCGAGAAACGAGCAAAATTTGATTTTATAAGAGTTTGAGGTGCATCAACCGAATTTAGATTCACTTATTTACGCTTCAACTCTTCTGCATACTACTCCGAAATGCTAATGAACTAGGCGGGCTATGTTGGTCAGAGGTGAATGAAAAAGGCATGGATGGTTTTGGAATGTGCCAATGTGGGGAAAATTGACAGTGGTATTTGTGTGGATTGAGAAATAAATGTATGCTTTATTCCTTAATAAGAGTTAGATGAAAGACAGTAACAGGATGATAAAGCCGGAAATAACCTTGAAGGGATCATTGCCATATTGTTGAAGATGATTATGGTTTTATCATTAATGAATTTAGTAAGTTTTGTGATAAAGAAAAACAACGAATCGGTCGATTTTTGAAATTTTGTAGGGGAAAGAATTGCTTAGTCGACTTTGTGGTAATTTCAAATGTGAAGTCCTTTGAAAATAATGAAGAAAGGCCAAATCTTAATGGTATCAGTGATAAAAGTGGGCATTTTCATAGGTTCAAGAATCAGCGCTGTAGAGGGTAATTCATGACGAAGGGAGAGGAAAGATAAAATCCTGGACATCACAAATATCATAGTAAAAGATGAGATGATTTTGATGTTTTCGATGGGCGATGTTGTCACTTTTAGAATTATTCACTCCCTCCCAGCGCACTTGATTGTTGAGACATTAATGCATGGTCGTCATCCTGACATGAAATCTTTTAGATATATAATTTTTAGTTCAGTAATGGAAATCATTTATTATGCTTTTGAGTTTTTAGAAATTGAGAACCGAAAAGTGATATTTTTAACAAGTCAGTTCATTAATTAAATAATGTTACAATTATCCGAGAATGTAATCAAATATTAGACTTTTGTCATTTCATGATTCTATAAAATATGGTTTCAAGTAAGATTTTAAAATTTGAAAGTTGAGCTGTTTAGTATTTTGTGGAAATTTGATAAAGCAATAGAAAAGTTCATTCATTTTCTTACTATTTTTTCATCTACAATAGATAAATTTGGAATGTAGCATTTAGATTGCAAAAATGCCCAACTAAATCATGTTTCTTGCATGCACGGCGTTCGCATTATCACATAGGAATCTTATATCGTCGTAAGCTTAAAGATCATTGTATGCTTCCGTCATTTCATAATCTTTTCCTGATTCGTTCTTCTGAATTTAATATCGTGTCAGGTGTTATTGCCTGGAATATATGAGTAAAGCATTTGGGATTTTGTAGCATTTTTTTCCATTTTTTCAAAAGAGGGGGGAAGGGAAAGGCGGATATTACATCGAATAGATAGATGGGTATGCTTATGTGATATGAATGTTGGGTCTCTTTTGTCGATTAGTCATCTATAAAAGCTTCTGTCGCTTTGTTGGCACTTTTTGACACGCTCTCTGGGGTCCAATGATTTTTGCTATTGATGCTTTTTGCGATGCTGAAATGCTGCTATCCATGCCGTAAGCGGTGATGACAGATTTGCATGGCATTTTTTATTTGCGGATGAAAAGTAACCTTATGAAGCAAACAACTCCCTTGAGATATAATTGCTGTTACCAGTAGATTGTTCCCGCAAATTTTCCCCCTATTCATTATCCACAATAGCCTTTTCTCTTTTCATCTATCTGTCCTTCCATCGGGTTTTCCGTAAACGACGGATCCGTTTCATTTTCTTTTCGGGAAATGTCATCGGCGATAAAGTTTATCTAAGCTAGAATTTTAAATTTTTTGCTGCAAATTCTGTAAGGATGTTTGTCATAATGAAATTTTAGTTGAAATTTTTATGAGGAATTTTGTTACCTGGCATTCTTGATTATCATGATTTTACACTTCCATCTCTTTGCTTCCCTAAATCATCTATCAAATATTATGTACGCATGCTTGCGCATATATGTTTGATTCAGCTATATTGCAGTATACCATCATAAAAAAATTCTTTTTTGTGCCGAAAAAAAGGGAGTGATGCTTTTTGGAATCGTTAAATGCAGAGGTGTCATCCCGAATTCACTGCTTCCATTTGATAGTAAATGGCATGCATACCATCTGAGCCATTTTGTTCACTCTTGAAAATGCTGCTGTTGATGTTTTCATCGTTTCAAATATTTTTTGTTAACTTGCTTTTTCCTGTTCTTAAGTTAAAAAAAAGCATCTTTTGCTTACATTTACGCTAATTACTTAATCTTGATATTATCTCAGTTCGATCCAAAAAGAACCACGGATTTGACGAAGTTGGAAACTTTGTCACTAATTTTTTCACAGTTTTAGGCATACTATTGTCAGAATAGCGCACTTCTCAGTTCTTTTTGTTCTGCTAGAGACGTGAAACATCATGCATGTTATTAGTTAACCTGTGAAGTTTCTTTCAAAAATTAGTTGAATGAATGTTAATTGGTTGGGTCAAATGACTGGAATTCCGAACATTTTCACAGCTGCAGCGGCAAAAGGCACATAATAATCAGAGATTTCCATTTTTCTCTTTTACTTTTGTGTGTGTTTTTCTTTAAATTCTGTCGCTTTAGCTTTAGCAAAAACAAAAGATCTCTTTAAAATACATATATATATATTATTAATCTATTTTATCATCATCTATTCTGTGTTATCTTCGCAGATTGATTAGCAGAAAAATGTGGAACTGTGAATAAGAAATAACTTTCTTCTTATGCGAAAGATCAGAATGAATAGGGTCAGAAATCAATGACTATCTTAATTAGCATAAAATAATGAAATGGACATGACTGATCACTGTTATGAATTGATGGCTAATAAATACTCAAAGAAAGATGGCTAAACTTTAAAGGATATATTATACATACGACAACTTGTGTTAAGATGCATTTACTTGTTTGCAGCTTGAGGTCATTGCAGTAAGTTTTTTATTTTGATGACATAATCGCGCATTACCCTTTTTCTTATACTTTTTCTTCTCTAGAAAAAGGCTTATAATTTAATATATTTATTGAATGATCGTTTCTAGCTTATTTGATCTTTTTTAGCTTATGAGATTAGCAATAATTATAGTGGCAGCACTGGTCAGACTAATATGACTTTTGTTTCTATTTGGACTGCTATTTTAGGTAATTCTGTTTCGAGGCACCATATGTATATTGCTGAGGTGGACATTGATACTCGTACCTATTTTAATGCTGCTACTATAATTATTGTTATTCCAATAAAATAAGTTTATTCTAGCTTATTTAAAATATCTATGACGGTTTAGACGCTTCTAACGAATAGTAGAAGGTTTCAATTAGTTGAGAAATGTACCTCAATCTCTTTCTTACATATAATTTCCAGTTGATTACATGATCCATTTATACTACCGTACTACCTCTCTCTCTTTACAATTTCTAAGCGTTTGTTTGTGTGTGTATGTATGTGTATATGTTTATGTATGTGTCACATTTCTTATAGCACACATTAATGTCACTTCTCTGCTCGTCTATTTATTAGTGTCGCCTTCTTCACACAGGTGACATTAGTGACTGTTCGTTTCTCCTTTGTTGTTCACTCAAACAATTCCTCTTTTCAGTACTGTCGACATTGTATTATTTCACTGTTACCATATATTATATTATGTTGTCATCATCAATGCCGCATGCTATATTCTCGAAATATTTGACTTTCGAAATATTCTATTTTATTACAAATAATATAGACATTAGGCCTGGTTTGTTATAGTTACAGTTATTGGATAGTTATTTATAACTTCCAATAATTTAAACGATAGAGAAATATGAACGCTGAGGCAATTAATATACATTATATGGAATAGATTAGTTTATTGTAATGAACAGGTTGCTAATTTGTGTGTGTTTTAGTTTTATTACGGAAAAAATATTTTAATGAGTAAAAAGAATTTAGAAGGAATTCATCTCTATAAATTTTTCATTCAAAATATTGGAAGTGAATAATAGAACGTCACTTTTGATATTTTTCGATGAAAAAAATAGAATTGATGAGTTGAGGACATGATGATGATATCTTTTGATGACTATTTGTAATTGTGTTTAAGCGAGAAGCTGCGGTTTTTTCCTTTTTGTGGTAAATGAGAAAGCGTTGTTGATATAACTAACTGGTTTAAGTACTTTGAAGTGTTTTTTTTGGAATTGAGATAGGATGGCATAAAATGGACAAGAGAAACAAATGTATAGACAAATGCTTCATCTTTATTTATACCGAATATCTATTAAGTTATCTTAGAATTTCTGACTCTTTCTTTTAGCAAAAGAAAAGAAGACAAGTGCATAATTATGTTCTCGATAAATTACTGCTGAGAAGTGGCGAACATTTTAGTGGTTTTTAGCTGAGAAGTGGCGAAAATATATGCATCCGAAAAAGAAGGGACAAGATTGAAGCATTTTTTGGTTGGATTCGGATAAGCCTCTTCTTCAGGGAAAAAAGACATATAATATTTAGGAACTGGCGACATGGGTGATTTATCGGTGTACGCCCTGAACATACTATTTTTGGGCGAGGGTGACAATGTGAACTATGTCTATGAGATTTTTTGTCATTAAGCTATGCACCATTTTTCAAAACATCCAATATTATCTTCATCAGAATCTATTCATCCGTAGACGATCTATTGTAAATTTTTGGTTAAAAATTTATTCTGAAATTTTTGTTGAGTGACTAATTTTTTTCCTTTATCATTTCTGCAAAATCAGTAAAGTGTCGGCAATATTTAAGTGTTCAGTAAATGACTTTTGGAATTTTCATCGGTTAAATTTATCTTTAAGATAATAAGTTGTTACATTTGTGGTGATGTCCGCTGTCCTTAATTTCAAATGTGAAAGATATTCAGTTTCAAAATGCAAATTTCAAGCGAGATGACGATGTCATTCATTTGGATGTGTGGTGTGGACATAGGCTAACGAAGAGCCAAGGCTCAAATTAAGTGTTAAGATAAATTGGTGCCTTCCTGGAACATGGAGTAATGCTATGAATATAACAACAATAGAAGGATTGAAATAACCCATAAATTTATACTCTAACATCCGTATGCAAATAGGTCTTTCAATGATGCAATATTTCCTGTTAAAATACATCTCTTAACATATGTAAAACTGAAATATTTGTTGTAAAACTGAAATAAACTATGTAGAACTGAAATATTTGTTAATATTAGCAGAATGGAATTAAGTGCATTTGCTGCTTTAAATTGTAATAGCCAACAGGAGGACTATATGTACAAAATTCGCAATAAAGCTTTTATTTAGGTGTGAAATTAAAATGTTAGTA
This sequence comes from Cercopithifilaria johnstoni, assembly GCA_916381525.1. Classification (NCBI taxonomy): domain Eukaryota; kingdom Metazoa; phylum Nematoda; class Chromadorea; order Rhabditida; family Onchocercidae; genus Cercopithifilaria; species Cercopithifilaria johnstoni. The sequence goes on from CAKAEH010001126.1 coordinate 98,299, forward strand.
ATTAAGAGGATGAAAAGATTGTCTTCCCTGTTTTCTCCTCTAATTTTAATTTTTGTTTGTTATGATAAAAGTAGTGGAGTTGTTGTTATAAATGTAGAAACATTCATTTCAAATATATCGATGGAGGATCATTTCGGGGTAATATCTCGCTATGACTGCATTTATAGCACGATAGGCTAATATGTGCTCTTTTTACTCTTTTTATAATCTTAGAGTAGATCAGAAATTTCGAAGATTCGGAATGTTTGTATTGATGCGTATCGCAGAAAAAGTTTTTTTAGGGAAGGAAAAAAAAGTAAATATATTTCATATAATGGGTTTTTTACCATCATAGACTGTGCTAAAAGTTAAAATTTAGTATCTATCATTCATATATTTCGTATTTCAAAAATTGATATCGATGAAAGTAAATTAGTTTGTTGGTGATTGTGGTGATGGTAGTGATGGTGGTTTTGAAACGATGTGGTGAGACAATCACAGCAATTTCCAAAAGCAATTTGATGTGCTTCAACAAACGAGCTTTTGAAAGATGTTATTTTCAACAACAAAATTGCTTAGTGACACTCTCTGTCCTGATGTATAAGAATATCATCACGTGGTGGCTACAAGCATCAATTTATAATCCTTTCCTTTCATCCTATACTCCTATTATCTTTTCCATATATTTATCTATTGCTATTATTTTTTCTTTTTTTGTTTTTATATGGCAACCCTCATAAACACGCAATTGCATATGTAGCTTGAACATTTAACTTATTTCATTTAATTATAATCAAATAGTTTTTACCTATCCGCTTTTAATTGAATTTTGGTTCTAAAATAATTATGGACCATAAATTAGTGAGAAAAAATAATATTCACACAAGATTAAATGCATTTTGCTTGAATGTTTTGCTTATTTAATTATAATCACGAACTTATCAGCCAATCAAAATTTTGCAAAATTTCTTGATAGAATTCTCTGCATAAGCTTTATAGCTTAACTTGGAATAATTCTTTAGCTGCAATCTAGGAATTGTCTTTTTAGGATCGGATGAAAATGTTGTTTAATAATAAACATCCCTTGATAAAATTTATGAATATCTATTTATTAAGGGATGTTTAAAATTTCATTACCTCCTTTCCTACTTGAAGCTTTCACTTCTTACTTCCTGTGTCTAAAAAAGTATGTGATTTGAATACAAAAAATTTACTTTGTAACGATTGAACAGTGCATGATTAATAATGCTTAACTGTTTAACTTGCTGAGTGTGGGAAGAAATGGTGAATACTAATTTATGCTACAATGGATAGAATTATGCAAAATGCTGTCATTTTTTCGATTATTGACGCTCACATGCTCACATTTATTGAAGTACATAATGTGTGAAGGATTAAACTGTTTTATATATCGATTTGATTTTAGCGCTTGCAGTTTGTTAGTATCTGATCGTTTTACTTTAAATTCACTGAAAAAATCATACGAATTTAACCAATAGCTTACTTTTGCAATTGCATGTCATGGAGTTTTGCGATAATTTTATTAATATGGATACTAATTATGTTTGCTGTTGTTTTGTTTTTATTTGGTTAAAATGGTCGTAAATTGAAATATTTTTTTTGACGTTTAAATCATACGCTTCGAGTAATTATGAGATGAAAAGTCTCCTGTTATAAGTTTGGAATATTTTCATCAGAATACTTTTAGGATTTAAATTTAGAAGTACTGTAATTTACGTAGCACAATCGTTCATTCCTGTTTTTTTAAAGCTAATATGTCTGATTATATTTCGTGGATTTTTTTGTGCTTGGAAAGCTGCCAGCGAAAAGCAGTGTCAAATATAATTTGAAAGTAGCTTGCAGAATGGAAATGAAAATGAAGCAACACAAATTCTCGGCGATATATTTGGCGCAATCGGAGAAAAGACGAAGCGCTTTTAAAGTAAAATAATTGAATGCAATTTTTAAGAAAATGTATGTGTTGTTGGTGATTAGCTATTGTTATCGTGGTTTCGTTTCCCTGCCTGCAGTAACAGTATCACTGTTGTTTGTTATCTTGCATTACACCAATCCTTAGTAATTTTTAATGGCGGCATAAATTTTTTCAAGATTGAATTGCCATCGTTTAACTATCGACTTTTGAAATGAAGGTAGAAATATCGACATGACCAAAATATAAATTCGAAAACGAAATTTCATTCTCTTTTGGATACCGTCGACAGATTACAAGCATTGCTCACATTCAGTCTCTTTTTTTAATATTCCTCTTATCTTTTGCTCGCTTTTAGTCAGTTTATTTACTTCCTTAAAATTTAACGAATTTCTATTCTGGAGTATTATATATTATAGTTTTCACAAGTGAATGTGATTTGTTGTAGTTAGTTGTCGTTGAGATGGCTTTGCGTACATCCATCTTTGGTATAATTTCTTAAAGATTAGTAATTTTAAAGAATTTAAAAGATATGCAATGTTTTTGCTGTGGCTAGTTTACTCCTGATACAGTCGATGTGTGAGCTATCATTCTTCATGCACCATTCATGGTAAAATACGAATTTAACAAAATGTATTATTTCAGGACGTTAAGACAGGTAAACCTCTGAATAATTGGATGTGTGCTAATGTGCAGTGCGAATTACAACTTATGGATCGTTTCACGGGTATCACTTCATGTGCCGATCTGGTTGATCCACTTCGTCGATCATTGGTGCCATCGTTTTTACATAGTTGGCCAGCATTTGTAGGATTTCCACCACCAATGTTGAATGTTTCTCATGGATCAGTTGCCGATATGCTTTTACGACCTTGTTAGCATTTTTATTACTGTTCAAATTCTTCTGTTACTGTTTTTCTCAATTTTATAATGAGGAGGCGAAAGTGAAATCGTTGCATTGTTTGCATTATATCTGAAAAAATGTGCGCAATGATTTTATTTCGATTGGAAGTTCGATTGGAAGTTAACAGCTAATCATGTATGATTTTAAAAAATTGTATTTGCATTCTCTGAAAGTTAGAAGTTAGGATTAACAAACTGATGTAAATAATCGTTTAATATGAATTTTATTTTGTTCAAATGCGAAAAGACCAGAATACCGAAAAATTCTTTGGATTTTAAGACGTTTTTAATGATCATCTTTTAAACTTTTTACAAATTAGCTGTTTATGAAAGATATTTATTCATATCTTCTAATCAGTTGGAATTTCCAGCATAAATCTTTGTTATTATAAGCTATTAGATTCCTAAATTACTATCATTTTAACTACTGAGTTGGAAATATTGCAAGTTTTCGCCTAGGTCCTATCTATCCTAAATAATATATTCCGGGTCCACTGTATCACTTCAAAAATTTGAATCGACAATTGGGGTCTTTGTTTTCGCCATTTCAAGAGTGGATTTAATTGTTTGAAGTTAAGGTTCTCGAGTATCGGAATCAACGAGTGGTTGTGAAGCATCTGCAAGTGATGAGCATGTTTCATCAGAGTTGGTTGCTGATGAAGTCGATGAAATTGTCGGGAAAGAAGTGGTGCAACAGTCACAACAGCAACAGCAGCAACATCAACAACAACAGCAACAACAAAAACAACAGCAGCAGCAGCAGTATGATGAGACGACAGTTATCGATGAAGGAATTGTCAAATTTGATGCTGCACCATTCATCGAAAGTGGTGATTTGAAAGGGAAATCGATAACTCAGGTAATTTATATTCCTGTCGTTTATCCTTTAATGCGGTGGTTCATTCTTTTCCATTTTTCTCCCTTTTTTTATCGCTATTATTTTGGCTCAAAAGTGAAATAATGATTTTTTCTATGTGCTGTATAGCACTAATATACCAAGTCTGTAAAATCTTTAAAATCCTTTAGACAACAAAAGGTAATGGTAAGAGACGAGTCCAATGCTTGAAATGTTTCAAAACATTCTGTGATAAAGGGGCACTGAAAATTCATAACAGTGCAGTACATTTGAAAGAAATGCATAAGTGTACAGTAGAAGGATGTGAAATGATGTTTTCATCAAGGCGAAGCAGGTATGTTCTTTTTCAGTTTTGATAAAATACAAATAAGTTATTTGAAATTCACAAAATAATAGATTTTTTATTTTGTAGATGGGATGGGTGGCTGGCTTTTCATAGCTTGCTAAGATTTGATAGTATAATTTCTGCCATGAATTATGTGAAGTTTCGCTCTATTTAAATCAGTGACTAGAATGAATATAGTTTACCAGGGAAAATACATACGATAGGAATAATATTTCCGGATGGTGAACGACAGTGAGTATTCGGAGGTAATAAGTAATAAACTTCGTTGAGATACTATTTATATTTTATTATTAGTACGTCGAAGTAATACTGGATAATCCGGTGGTGTTGTTGAATTTGGTGACCTTAACAAATAAGAACTGAAGAATATTGAATATTCTTTCGTTTTAGACTATCTACATACTAACTAACTTATGAAATTGCTGAGAGAAATGTTAAAATCATATCTGGTAAATATTTTAACATTTGAATTATTCTCGTTACAGAAACCGACATTCAGCTAATCCTAATCCAAAGCTGCACACCTCCGCAACACAACGACAATTCGATTCATTCAGTGGTGATGATTCGCGTGACAGTTCTGTTCCAAAAATGGTTTGTTCATTTCTTTACTTTTTTGCGACCGCTCATTTTCTCGAATGGGAAGAATTATCCATTTTTATAGTATGTCCGTTGTAATAGTAAAGTTTGAAGTATATCGATGTTGGGATGCCAGTTTTTAGAGTAAATGAGTAAATTTAATTTGCTTGAAAATGAAAAATAAAAGTGATTAATAATAGATACGAGCATCTCTCAGAGATCTTTAATGCATAAAAATTAAAAACAGAAAGGAACGGATCCACTTCATTTTTGACGTAAGAATAATTTCGGTTATCGTAAGGGCATCAGTTGGTATTGGAATAATTAAAATTCAATGGTATATTCGGAGAGGAAAAAAAGCTTTGACGGGAGTGAAATTCAAAACTATCGGTCGACAAAATGAAAACTGTGGCAGAAAAAATCCACACAAATCAGACATTGGAAGCTGTTGTGAAACGCGCTTTTGTACTTAATTTTGTTCACGCATTCAATAAGAGCATCTATAAAAACACAGATCTGGAGTTCCTCGATGAACTTTCGCTTTTTCTGAGTAGATGAAATGAGCGAGAGTGACAGAATTATAACAGTCTGCAAAATTAATTTTATAAGTTATTTCAAAATCGCATTGTAGTTTTTTTTTTCCTACTCTACGAAACATTGTAAATATTTTTTAATTATTTACTATTAAGCTTGAATTTTTTTTTTTTTGATAATTTTAATTTATTTTTATAGGATAATCTGCTATATTTTGCCGGTTCTTCGGAAGCAAGCGTAAGTGCTCATTCGCCACTTTCACAAAGCAATAGTGATACTTCCATATCAACACGACTAAAATTAACTTCAGAAAAGAATACCCATTTTGGAACCCGTAAACGCAAGTGTGATAGGCCCGTTAAATTGGCAGTTACTAATGAAATAACAGTAAGCAATTTGGTTCGCTTTAATGAAATAAACTTTTCACTGTGATATTTTCACTGTGATATGATTCGAACATATCCCTCTTATTCCTGAGGGATTGACTATTAGTAAACAGAATTATATGCATTTCATCTTTTTTCTATTACTTCTGAACTCCTCATAATGAAACCTTGAATCAGGGTTTTATCTCTGATTAGAGCTCTTACTGGATATTCCTTAAAGTTATTGATTTACTTTCGAAATAATTTATCATTTTTGCAGCAGGCAAAACGAGAGCTATATAGTTCTGCTGTAGCAAGAGCAGTACCAGCGGTATCACAATACAGTAGTGAAACATCGTCAACTGCACCGCTTGATCTTACAAATGGAAAAGCAGATCCGAAGCAACTTTCTAGTGCTGTTACGGTTGAACCTACCAGGTGCTGTTTATATGACGTATTTACAATATTATAATATATATAATATAAGTGGATAATTCAGTTTTAAATCCATATATAATTCGGTAAACTTATAAATTATTATATTGATATTATTTAGAATAAAAAAAAGAAATGTTCAATTAAATAAAATTTTGAAATTATATGAATTTTTTTTG
>CAKAEH010001135.1:0-103800 GCA_916381525.1 Cercopithifilaria johnstoni
TATATCACTTAGAAAACTGCTTCTTTCGCTTCCTTCATTAAAACGCTTAAAATTCACTCTTAAAACAAGTTTATAAAGCTTCTGATAGGACCAAGATTTAATTTGTTGTAAAATTCTTCTAATTTTCAAACGCCACACACATTTGACTAACCGTACAAAATAAGATATTAGCCTTTTCTTACTTTTAGACCGAATTTAAACTAAACAAATTCTTTTTTAGTTTCAGAAAGCCTGAATTTTCCAAGAAAATTTTCCTTCATTTTTTGCAAAATTTATGCATCTTCCTAATGTTTTAAATAATTTAAAGAGAAATTTCTAAAATGAAAATGCAAAAGTTTCAAAAATTTCTTCATTTTTTTTAATTTTCAATTAATTGCAAATTATGAACTGAAATGTTTATTACTTTCTTTTGAAATTTTGCATATGCAAATGCGAAATTCTTTCGCACATATCTAATATTCACGAAGTAAAAATCAACAAAATTTTCACAGCCTAATATCTTAGCCAATCCAACAACTTGTCTTCATGGCTCAAAATTGTTGTCATCAGTGCATCGCTATGAAGATTGCCAATATAAATTGCGTAAAAATGTGCAAAATAAATAAATATCAAAGAAAAAACAGAATATTTAAATGTTGAAAATCCTGCATTTGCAACATTTTATTCCCCATAATTTTTTGGCCAAGAAGTTCTGTTTTTCAATTTATTTAATAAGAATTCTGTAATGTTCAGAACAAAAATAACCGTCCTTTAACGATTACAGAAGAATTCTTATTAAACCTATTAAATGAAATGAAAATTTGCTAAGCTAATTGATTTCTTAAAAAGATAATTGAAAAATAGAACTTCTTGACCAATAAATATTGCTCTCTCAAACTTCGACGAATCATTTAAAATCTTTCTTTCAAAATTTTTTACAAACAATTCCAATAATCCCACCTGTCATAGGTACCAAAGTCATAACTCGATTATTTGACGAATTTTGCAAAACGAATTGCTTGCAATTTATAGACCCGCTATTTACAATATTTGTCAAGCATGGAATACAGTTGTTTTCATTCTATACCGCATTACAGGAAGAATATTTTAGCATAATCGCAATGTGCACAGAATTACCATTTCAAGCCCCGCAAATCTTTAGCGAAATTGTGATCTCTCTGAAAAGGTTCAACATGCTCAGTTACAAATTTTAATTTGGTCTACTCATTATCCAAGTTCTAAAGCAAACCCGACCTAATGATGAAACTTGGAGCACATAATAAAGTCTAAAAATTATCTAAAAAAATATGTGTTAATTTTTGCAACATACATTTCCTTGTAAACGGACAGTGCGTTAAGAAATCCGAAAATTTTAAGAATATTACAACAAAATTTCAAATTGTGTTAAAAACAATAAATCTATTAATAGTTGAAGCATGTATCAATAGGTTGTAAAAAAAATTGAATGAATCATTAAACATGAAATTGCTTGTCATCACATTGTATTTCCATGAAAGAATTGTTGAATAGATAGATGAATGGATTTTTTTTTGAAAATAAATTCATTCCATTCTGATATGGATGATAGATAGATAGATGGATAGGTAGATAGGTAGATAGATAGATAGATGAAGGAAGTCGTTGTATTCAATGTTATGCTAAAAGCGGATTGCTAAAGTGGCAAAACATGATTTTTGGTGCATTTATCAGATAACGTACTGTTGTTATTATTTAATTTATGCAACGATGTGAAGGAAATAATTAATTTTTGTTTTATTCCGAAAAATTTTCACAATTTGATGATAAAATAAATAGTTTAGAATTAGGGATGATAAATGTTATCAAATAAATAGTACTTGCAAAAAAAAGGAAACAAAAAAGTCAAAGTTCAAAAAGTCAAAGTTTGTGATTATTGCATTGTTTATTTTGTCTGACACATCGGATATAGTGAATTTATGATAATTAAATGATACGACTATCTTGTCAATTAATAATAAAATAAACTTCGTCATTTTGCAAATTTAACAGCAAATAGAGTGAGCTAATAATATTCTAACCTATCCGAACTTCTTTAATAATATACTAACTAAATTACATTTTCGAACTAACTCATTGTTTCCATTTATTCTCAATTTTGATAATAATTAAGTAGTAATGGACATTAATCTTTAATGCAATGTTAACAAAGAAGTTAGAGAATTCCCTTCCATCTCTTCACTTTAACAACAAAGTGCCAGCGTAAAATCAAATAAGAATTTTATTAATTAAAACTCTGATATTAAAACTTTGATATATTCCTCACAAAAAAAAGTAATTAGAAAATGTTCATTATTATGTTTGATAAAATAAAACGAAATTTCGATCGATATTTTATATTGGCACAATATAATTCCAATATGCGTAAATAATTCAAAATATTTGAATAAAATTAGAAATATATACATATATATATAAAGATATGAAATCCTTCAATAGTAAGGGAATTTGATCATAAAATAAGCATAAAATTGAGAGGGACGAGAGAGAATAAGAAAGCAAAAAGATGTGATATTGTTGTTGTCAACTCATTGGACATAGTAATGATAACAAAGCTTTTAAAGGAGAAGGAGAGAAAAGCGAAGATAGTAGGAAATCTTCCTAAAGCAGATAAAGAAAGAATGAAAAAAGAGAGAGAAAGAAAGGTTATTGAAAGCAAAAAGTAACATAAATATTTTTGAGAATGCTTTCTAAAGCCTAACGAAAAATCGTTATTTTATTTCAGGAAAAGCGCATTGATTATTGGATTGCCAATCAGTAAAGAGAGAGGAAGAGAGAGAGAGAGAAAGAAAGAGAGAGAGGGAAAGAGAAAGGAATGGATCGAAATGGCAGTAAACAATCAGTTCAAATAAAGTACGAACGCCTTAAAAAGAACGGCCCAGTATTGTGAATGATAAATATGGCTAACAGAATGGATCATCATGACAATCTCTCTATGAGCTAAGCCTAGCGAGGAGGTGAAGAGTGGATGTGAAAAAATTTCAGTAAGCGACTCTATTCGTCTCTCAATCTATCTGCAAATGCTTATTGAATCCATCCGAACTAATTCACAATTAATGATACTCTTTCGATTCCATCTTTCTGCTCTAATTCAAATTACAGCTTCTGATGCTGATCCCCATTTTCTAATTACCCCATTATTCTTATCATCAGTGCAATAAAACTTTCGCCTCCGAGAGATGTCACCATATCGTTGCAGCCGTTTCGCTACTATTGAAATACATCAACGATGGAGTGGTTGTGTGTAACAATAAAATTGTTAATGGCGAAAAAAGAAAAAGGAAAAGAAGTAGGAATATGATTAGGATTCAAGAAATGATTGGGAAACGAAAAATAGGAAATTAACGAAATGGAAAATGATTAAATGAAATTTGAGGTTTTTCCATTAGAACAAAAAAAGTAGGCTAAGGAAAAATTGAACAACAATGCAATCCTTCTTGTTTAACTAAAATTGAATAAGCAAGGTATGAAGATTTTCTTAGCAAAAAAATTTTTGAAGCAACAGCTTCTTATTAGGCTTTCAAAATTCTTCAGAAATTCTTATTAGAAAAATATCAGATTTTTGGAAGATATTATAAGTTATTCTTTAACAAGATTCTTCATACCTTGCTTGTTCTTTATTGATTTCAACCAAAAATGAATATAAATGAAGAAATAAACAAATATTAAGGTAAGTGCTAGTCATATTGTCTATTATCTTATAAAAGAAAAAAGGATACACTATTTTTTGCAACTAATAAAATAATATATTTAAGTATTTTCAAATCTATTTAAACTAAAAATTTATAAAGTATAATTTAAGCAAATAAACAAATGAATGAGCAACAGTAAACTTTTTTTTATAACCGTTGTACATATTCTCTGATGATATTACTATTAATAACAACAGTTGCATTTGAAATCATAAATGCTACCAGAATCATTAGGATAAACAGAATGGTATCAATCATTTAATATTTTGATTAGAATAAAAAATTCTCTAGCCTCGTTGATAAATTGATTATGAAAGTTCTCAAATATTTCTTAGACTGATAATATATAAAGCAGTAACAAGATAAGATAAGCAGAATAAATAAATATAGGAGGAGAATAACAATTATTACTATCATTTCGTTCGGAAGAGATTTAGGGACTGCAATTGTTTAAATATTGCAAACATTAAATCATTATTGGAACTCTCTTCTTTGCTTTATAATATCAGATAGAAAAAATTACTGCAACAATGTTGAAAATGAATTTCTGATTTTTTTTTATCTGAAAGATAAGCTTATCATTTCCACCAATGTTTTATTTTTTCTCAATAAATAAAAGAGAAATGAAAAAATTCGTCAGATTATTTGGTTTTAAAAGATGAAAAAAGTAGTACTGCTCGAATACAAATATAAATCTTCGCAAAATTCATTGTCATTAGGAAAGAAAATGGAAATTTTTCGTTATTCGAAAAGTAAAATTTGAATTGTAAGTGCTTTGAATGATTTATTACACTAAACGGGTTTTTTATGAAAAAGCGAAATGTGATAAATGATGGTAAATTATTAAATAGCAGGTTAACTTTACTGTTACCGTTACCAGCATATGACAATATGTATATATATAGGATTTGTTGGTTTAGAATTATCATTTTCTATGAATATTTTCTCGATCCAAGAAAAAGAAGGAAAAAAATTATGCAAAAAAGATTTGAAGAAAATTATTTCTTAGATGCTAACAAATTAAAAGAGACAAGCAATACTTAAAAGCCTATCCATTATCAGTTAATAAGTTCTTTCTTTATTTCCAACATTAATCATTCTTGTAATTTCTTCACGGAAATTTCATTGAATTTCAATTCGAAAAGATTACTAATATCCTCCAAAAATGCTAAAGAGTATATTCAAAGAATATATTGCAAAACGGTAATAAAAACACAAACTTTAACGTAAACGTCGGCTTTTTAGTGTTTTTACGACAGGAAATAAGATAGATAATTCATTATAAATCAATCCTTGCTCAACAGTAAATCACATCAAATTTCAATACTGATCTACTTTTAACATTTTAATAAGCAGCTGTAAATTGTAATAAAAAATTACTCAAAAATTTTTTTCATCAAGAGATATGAATAATTCAAGCATTTCCTTTAATCTGATCCAGTTGAAATAATTAGCACATCAATATGCATCAAATTTAGTATAGTTGAAATGATTAGTCCTAAAAATATAACTATCGGAGCAAATCAATACTTCTCATCCTTCACTATAATTAATTCTTCAATGACAATATTTTTTTTACTTAACTTTCACTAATCTATTTTGTCAGTTAGCTAGAAAGAATATCAGAATTCGGAAGAAATAATTGAAATAAATAGAAAAATCGTTAATGCGAATTTAATGGGAATAACAGAGAAGAAAAGGATTGGAAAATTTGTTACCGTTGAAATAAGAAAAAGAGTTTTCACAAGTTCAAAAATAATTTTTCTATAAAATTTACTAAAGTAAGATAAATTATAACAAAGACTAATGAAAAATTTGCCATTCTAATAAATTAAAATTTCGCAGTTTTGAAAAATAAAAAATGAGAAAGAAAATTTAGTTTGTGTTTTGCTTGCTTACTTGACAGCCTTTCAATCTTTTAATTTGATTTCTTTAGCTGAATGTGATAAACATATTTGAAAAAGTGAAATATTTCTTTTTCATTAATTGAAGATTTTGGTAGCTTTGCATGTTATGATTATCGTGATATCTAAAATGAATCCTAATGTTCATTGTAATAATTTAAATACAAAATTATAATAATTCAAAATAAAACAAATATGAATCACTCAATTGAAATTTCTTAAAAATAACTGAAAATATTACACCAGAGTATACTGAATGTTTTACAATATATTTCAAATTCTAAAATCATATTACCATTATATCAATCGTATGAATCACGTCAAAAAGAAAATTTAAGTTTCATTGCACGCAACCTCCAATAAGTCACATATAAGCACAATATCTCTGTTTTCAACGATTAAAATGCAATAAATAAAGAGTGTGATACGTTGTAGTGACTACATAATGTATATAACATCAACAATGACTACATAATATATATAATGTCAACAGTGACTAATGTAACATCAATGTATATGACTACGTGATATAACGTCAACGGTGATTACGTAGCTTATAGAAAGTCAGCGATGATTGGTACGTGGTGCGCACAAAGATGGAAGAGTTGACTTTGAAATGAACAGCGTGGTCAGTGATTAAAGAGGTTGGCCGGTTACATCAAAATGTGCAAATGTGTAAAATGTTTTAAATTGAGGAGGTGTGCTCGTTTACGGGTAGCACATGAGGAAATAAGATAGTTATGGTATGGATGAGATGAGAAAGAGATCATGAGATATACTGAGAGCTTAGCTATTAAACATATAGAAATAATAAGAGCAGTAAATGAATGAATGAATGATTTTCAGGAACATTCCTTTTCTCCCGTTTAAAACATATCAGTTGAAAACTTTAACATCTTCCACAACCCATTTTGAAAACGATTTTCTCATTAACTAAATTTCAATGCTCTTAGAGAAGTTTCTAATCGATAATAACAAACAAAAATCCCACAGGAAAAAATTTTCCAAGGATAATGATAATTGAATATTTTGTGATAAATGTAAGATAATTAATCATTTTTGTCAATGAAAACGGGTGAAAATTGGGTGTCAGTGAAATTGTAAAAACTATGAAACTTGTTTGAAATATATCTGAAATGGCATTAAATTGGATTAAATCTTAGCATTAAATATAATAACTTTTTCTTTTATTTACAAAAATATAAAAATTATTATTAATTATTATTTTTGATTAATTCAATTTTTGAAAGAACGAAATAAAAAAGAAAAAGAAATCATTTCGCAAAACAAAAAATAATAATTTTGCATCAGAAAAATAAGCAATTAAGTAAAGTAAACAAATTTAAAGGAAAGTGGCAACCAATTTTTGAAGGAATAATTATTAATAGTAAATTACTTAATTATTTGCTTTTACTAATTGTTTTTTTTTAATTCAATAAGTGAAGGATGCAAATTTGGAAACAATATTAATTATTTCTGCAATATTTTCACAAAATTAAAATATTTTAAACTTATTTACCTGACTGCTTAATCGGGAAGAAAATTTCCATTTAATATAAAAGTTTGCCAATAAAATAATGAGAAAAATTAATAAATTAGCAGATAATTAACAATTTTTCTTAATTAACTTGATTAAAAGTATCATTTAAATATTTAATGATTTAATGTAATACTATTAAAAGATCATTATAATTATAGTTTGATTTGATATTATTTAATTTTAATGAAATTAGCATAAACAAATATTGTCCTGCTTTTGTTAACTGTCAACAATAACATAAGGTAAAACGATTAAATCATAAATAAAGAAAAAAATTAGAATTTCTGACAAAATGATTATAAAATTTTAAAGCAAAAATATTGTTGACAATAATATTAACAAAAAAAGAAAATGCTGCTAAAATAAAATTATTAAAAAATTTTCGAAGTCTTCTTTATCCATTCAAATTTCAGTATTTCAATTTCAAAACTTTTTTTATGAGAATTAATTAATTAACTAATTAAGAATTTTTATTAGCAAATTATTACTAGTAAAATTAAACTTAATATTTTACTATTTTTATCGATAATTATTGATTTTTGAGAAAGATTACATATTAACTTTGAAATATTAGAAATTTACATCATCAAATTAAATTTATTTGAAAACAATCTTAGTTTTAACCAAAATATCATTATTATTTCATTAATTTTTTATTTTTGAAGTATTTCCACTTTATCGTTTGCTTTTACAGCAATATTTCGATATTTACTATTTCATTTAAATATTAATTTGTTTTCAAATCTTCATTGGTTGTGTAAGATTATTAGTTGAAATTTTCGCATAAGCTTTTATTCAAATAAATCAATCATCATCGAAAATTGGAACAATTAGATTGAATATTTCAGGGTAAGTGCTAAATAATTCATGATATTGTCATAAACCGCAGGAATTATCATCATAATTGAATTATACGAAACATAGCAATTCGCAGTCAGCGAATTGTTTAAATTTGATAAATTTACAGAATTAATAGCAATTGATAACAAGTTATTATAGTAGTAGCATTAATACGTCCATCAATTGGATGATAAGATTGTGATTAAATGAAAACAGCTAATTGATCAATAATTCTATTCCATCGTATAATGTCATATCAGAGATAAACATTTTAATAACAAAAAACTTCTTAATCATTTATCGTTTTCTTCTTTTGATTGGTTATCGTCTCAAACATTTTTCTCCGATGTAAAAAAACCATTTATCGTTACAGGAAGTTTAGTTCTCTATTATTATAATTTGAAGTATCTCTCGAATGTATGCTATTGAATATCAAATTAAATTCATACTTTAATTGTATAATTAGGAGTTTTTCTTAATAAAAGTTGATATTCAAATTATATTCATTAAACTAAAAAATTTAATTTATTTTAAACTAATTGTCATACTTGAAATTACCTCACAATATTACGAAAGAAAAAGAAAGAGGTAAAGTTAGGAGAGAAGTAAGATAAAGTGGAACATTGGATGTTTTATTTTTGTATAAAACTTGTAAATTCTGTTCCATCATAAATTTTGTGAACCATTCTGGTTTTTGCATTAGGTGTTGTAAATTGCACATGAAACATATATGAATGGAATTAATAGAGAAACTTCTATGAGATAATTGATAAATGATTTCATTTCACGGAATTTTACGTAAATCCATTTGTTGAAAATTGAAATTTAGTGTAAGAAGAATAAAGAAAGTTTTAATTAATTGATTAGAAGGGAAAAAAAACCCCAAAGGCTGTTCTTTTATTTCAAACTGATTTGTTATGACCCAATTCTGGAGGGGATTGCAAAACCACAATTCAGCAGAATTCAATTACTATTATAATTACTGATGCAATATTAACCCATCACTATAAACCAGATTTGATGTATATGCTTTCTGCATTACTTCAAAACTTCAATTTCATAAATTTATCGCTTGTCCACTCCTGCTCTTCCTTGTTTTTCTTTCTTCTTATTGATGATCACAACGCAATCATTGGAAATTCCAACACTAATTTTTTTACAACCTTTTTTATTTCAAAGCTTTTATTGAAAAATTCCTTCAATTTTTTAAGGATTTTCTTTACAATGGTGAAGTCAGCTTGATCATCTTAACATTAACGACGAAATACGGCACGTTTATGTGCCTTCTGTACCACTTTCAATTTACTGTTCACATGACCTTGAAGAGGTTTAATACCAGCATACGGCGGATCTTTAGTACCATGAAGCATAAGGGTGAACTTCTTCACCACACCGTGATTCTTATCGCCACCCTTCAAAAATAATTAGGAAATTTGGTTAAAATAAAAAAAAAGATACATATATCTTTCAGATATATATATATATATATATTTAGATATATCTTGAATATTTAATGCTAATTATATTTCCAAATCACTAATCTTCAAAAATATCCATAACTAGGACCTTATTTCTAACAAAAAGAGGTAATTTTAAAGGTTTTGAATAAAATTGCCCAGATTTTAATATTTCGAAATTTACCTGAAATCGGATAACCAGAAGCCATTTGCCACGTGGATTCTCACCCCAAGTATGTGTGGTCATAAATGGCCAGTTTGTGAATCCATTCTTGCTATCATTATCTTTTGGACGTCGAGATAAAATCATTGTTCTGTAAAATTTCTTTTAAAAAAAAAAATCTGAATATTTCAATAATGGCCAAAAAATTTTACTTTCATACTCCTGTTACCAAAAATTTCGAATTATTCCTAATATTTTGAATAAGAGAAATCTAAATTTTTTACATTTTAAACTTCCATTAACAAAAAAAATTATTTCACACAATATAACAGCAATAAAAAGTATTGTGCTTGTCAATTAATTTTTTTGTTTCGATAAATTTAATTTCTTAAATATTTCCAAAACAAAAAGACACACTCTGTGCCGGAGGGAGAAACGAGATAAAGAATGGTATCACCACGTCGGCTACTATTTAAGGTAACAACTGCTTGTACATGTTCCAAATAATTCACTTCTGTTGGTGTTCCCATACATGCATCAGTATTCAATTCCAGTATAAGATTTCCAGTTGATGGAATTTCGCTAAAATATTTTTTTAAATTAGTTGGGTTCAAATGAAACAAAATCTTAATAAATATCAGCAATTGCTGAAAATTCATTCAATTTATTCATTATTCAGCAAATATAATTAAAATCAATAATTGAATTAAAAGATTGTGAACAAATTCGTTACTGTGGTGTAGCAATAGTCCCAGCTTCACAATGGAATCTTGGAGGCGCTGTTTTCCAAACCATTGCTAACATAACCATTTCAGTTGCATCCAATACACCAAAACCAAACAAATGATTAAATTCCAAGCCAACGCCATTCATCTTCCATTCGAAATGAGTGCAGTTATTGTCATTAATTTTGCTGCTTTCCTGAAATAACCAAAGCCGCTAAGGTTTTTGTTTGTTGTTGTTGTTGTGTTTGTGTGTGTGTATTGCTGGGTGCACATCTGTGTACCTGTGTGTGCACTACTGTGAAAAGGCCATCAGTTAGCCATACAAAATGATATTTTATTCGATGTATATTACAAATTTTATATATTTTGTTAATTGATTTAGTTTAATTGGCCTATTTGAAGATAAATAAAAAATTTTCACGATTTTACTTTAATTACTTTAATGATTTTACTTTAATGCCAAGATCTGGTAAATCCCTGCATCGTCCATCAAATAATGAATTTCGTGTTGATGTTAGCACAGTTAAATGTTGCAAATCACGCCTAAAAACTTTTAAGAAAATTTTCACAAGTGAGATAAATGTATTTTGGAAAAAGAAATATAAAAAGAAATTCATAGAATCAAATCATTATTGAAAAATTTATAAATTTTAATTTTTTTTGATGGGTGAAAAATGAAAACAAAATATATCATAATTAAAACTATACCATGTAAGCATTGGATTTGCTTCTAATGCCAGAGCAAAAACACCAGCTGCTTCCGGTGCTGCTGCAGATGTTCCACTATGCGATCGCGTGCAACGACTGTACAAATCCGTTGTCGCTACTCCAGTTTCCGGATTTCGTCCTCCATTTGAAAATGTTGAAGCTAATGTTGAAGAGCAACTTCTGAAACTCATTTCAGGAAAAATATTTGTGATCATTTGTTACAAATCTGATTAACCGAGAGAGCGCAGTATTTGACACTTCGAAAGGTTCTTATGTCAATACATTTTATGGGTATCATCCGTTTAGGAATATCACCTAGACGTTTGTCCAACGTTTCTAGTGGCAAAACAATCCTTTAACATTTCTGATCAACCAATCGATGATCAGTTAAGCATTGCCTATGTTTGAAAGGGTTTCTCGTTATCAAATAAACAGATAAATTATAATACTCGTCATAATGCGCATTTTCGCCACTATTAATTGCAGAATTGATAGATATTGTCCACATTGAAGCAGCATAACCATCGCAGTTGCAATCATCTTCCTCACCGCCATCACCACTTGCCCATACAAAAATTGATCCTAAACCATTACGTCCCTGAAAAAAAAGAAGATCAATGCGATTTTTTTTACTAAAAGAAAAATATTCATTCATTGATTCATTTCAAATTTCAAAATTCCAAAGATTTTATTAAGGATTCTTTCGAACAAATAAAGCATAAATGCAACTAATCTCATTAACGCCTTTAACAATTGCACGCATTGTTGCATTACGTGGTCCATCAACTGTTTTTCCATCATCAGTTGGTCCCCAACTTGCCGAATAAATATGAATCAGATTTGGCTCATGGCTCATTGAATTAGCCTAAATTGTGCATCATACAGAAAATACTAATTTTTCGAAAAATTCGGTTAACATTTGCAAAAAAAGTTTTAAATTTTCAACTACTGCTCCTTTATCATCATTTTTTGATTATTCACAAAATTATTGATTTCAGTGACACAATCTTGAGAAAATGTACATTTTTACATACTCTCTCAGACTTTTGCAATACCTCAATGAGATCTGTCATGTACGGTTGATCGAGCATTCGAATACCCGCCACTTTACTATCATAAGCAACACCAACGCCGCAAATACCATTATCACGTGCTGCCGCTATTTCACCAGCACACCTGCAGTTTAGAATTTTAGAAATTTATTTCTTAATAAAATATCATTTTAGAAAATGATTTATATTTTCTTTTGTTTTTTCACTTCAATGAGAACTGTCCAAATACCATTACAGAAAGGTACTTAAGCATTTAAGCGTATGATCTTCAAATTATCCAAAAAATGTTTTTGAATTAACAGATAATAAAATTAATAACAAATTATTATTAAAATTGATAGCAAATAACATTTTTTAAAGGTTACAGATTTTCACAAAAAAAAGTGAAATTAATATGCAAAATATTGGAGTAAAAAATGAAAAGAAAAGTTTGAAATAACAAACCTTGTTCCATGTGAATTGAACCAGTCATCCGTGTACCTCGGATATGGGAATGGATCATTGGAACTGAAATCGTAACTAGCTCTTGCATTCTGAAAAGAAAGTTAAAGTTAACTACTCGAGAATTTTATTATTTCAAATCAAGAAGAAAAAATAAGCTAAAATGTGCATGGACATGTGTTGAAAATTCGACGTAAGAATTATAAATTAATTATGAAAGCACTAAAGTAAGTGTCTAAGTAAATACTCTGAAAAAAATGGAAGATTGGTTCCATTTTATTACTATTGAAATGAAACATTCTTCCGCTTTTTGTATCATAATATGAATGAATTTTTCATAGGAAAGATTTCATTGTTCCTAAATAACATAAATTTCTTCTGAAATTTTAACCGAAAATGGATCGAAATAAATATTCATAAAAACATTATCAAAAGGCATTATATTAAAAAGAATGCATTATATTAATTTCTGTTATTGTTTGCGATATGCAAAAATTCAGTGAATAAGAAAGAACTGACGAAGTTTTTGGCTAGATCCGGATGCATATAATCGACACCATCATCCATAATAGCTGTTGTTACATTTTTACCGGTAATACCAAGTACCCAAGCTTTTTCGACATTTAAATCAAGTCGTGGTTTACCATTTGCTTGTCCAATATTATTCTTAAAAAACATTTTGAACATATAAGTGATTTCAAATATTATTTTTCAATTATCAAATTTCAACTTCAGAAATTTCAACATGAAGTTTTCTATTTTGATTATTGATTTGATACAAGTTGTAAAGTGCGGTATTTTGAGTAAATATTTAGCAATTGAAACTGGTGAAACTTTAATTATTTTTAAGAAATTAAGAATTGAAAAATAGATGGATGTATTCTTACCAAATACCACTGATATTGATAGAGAGGATCAGTTGGTGATTGCGCTGCGGTGAAATCAAGTTGCTGCTGTAATCGTTCCTCCAATGCCCTAAAAAATTTTTGCATTTAAGCTCAATTCAAATTATGACCGGTGACCAACACATAATTTGTTATTATGACATTCAAAGATTCAATTCTGTCACTAATAGATCAATCTACAAGAACCTAGTAAACAAAAGAAATTTTCAATATATCCGCATTTTTAATTGAGTGTTCAATTTTTAAAACAACAAGTAGAAAAAATTTAACGGAAAAAATTGAACTAACAAATAGTTTTACAACTTTTATAACTTGAATTAATCACAAGTACTCACCTATATCCTCGCTTCACACGTTTGAAACCCGTTAATTGTTCTACATGCACCACCTGAATTTGTAACTATTTTTACTTTCAGGATAGGTACAAATATCTATTTCATTATGCATGCTATGAATGATTTCTCAATAGGTACATTTAATTTGTACTAATTTTTTTACTTCAAATTAACAATATATTTTTTGTTCGATTATTATTCGGTTGTAATTAAAAAAACAAAAATAGATTGAGAATTTTGAGCACTTCTTTTGAAAATTTCTCATTAAACTTACATCATGGTCATCATTTAGTTTCTTAAAATGAGCGACTGAACGCTTTGTTCGTGCATGTGATAGGGCTGGCTGGATAAAATGCCAATCAGTTGTGGAGCCAAGAACCTTAAAAAAAGAAAATAATAGTTATCCATAAATTAATTGAAGCTATAAATTGAAGCTATAATAGCTATTTATTGTTCGGTGGAAAATTTTCAAGTTTCACTGCTGTTTATACATATGAGAGAGGTGCAGAATAATCAACTTGAAATAAATAAATAAATGAATAATTCTCTAATCGAACTGAAATAATGCAATCAAAATAATCCTAAATAACCGAAAGATTTATCATTCGTAACATCATATCATTAATTTTGGAAAAGTGAAAAGTAAAATTTGCAAAGTACATAAGACATTTCAGTAAAACTAGCTTAATAGTATATCACGTACCATCTGTCGCAACACCTCAACATCCTCACGGTGACGGTGACAACAAGTAAAAAAGTATTAATTCTTAAATGCAGAATCAGTCAAATTAAATGATGCCATCCACGTGGAAGCAATTTAATTTATACGTACAAAATTATTATCATGTGTATTTTCCAAAATTACTGTTACGTACATTTTACAGAATTATGAGACACTTATTAGCTTCGAAATGTTCAAACATGATAATATGATACAGTTGAATGGAAGACTTACGGGACCACGATTAATAAATCCATGTCGTTTAGCTATTATATGGGCATTTTCAATACCCGGATGTTTGATGTGAACATAGAAATGATTGGTATATATTTCAATCGCATTGCAAGATGTACAAAATAAAAACAACAGGATACCATATATGCTACACTGTTGCCATTTATGCCATCTTCTCATATCTGCAAAATTAAAATATTAACAAAGTTGTTGATAGAAATACACGAAATCATTTTCGATAATGAGCAATGTTGTAAGATGAAATAATTTCCAATATGTATTTCATTAACATCAATTTAACTTCAGCAAAAAAAGAAAAAAACAGAATTAAATGATATGAAAGTAAGATAAGAAAGCGGAATGAGACATGAAATCCATCGCACACAGTTGAAATCGATAAATAAGCCAGAAGCCTTGACGCATAATTAAGTGAAAGAGAGTTTGCAGGCTTATATGAGAAAGCCAAGCCTTCTCAAACTGATGCATGCGTCATCACTTATTCTATTATTATTTAAAATATTTTATATATATCATAAGTTATTCAAATTATTTACACAATATGGAAATAAACTAAAGTTATGCTGCTAAACTATTAAAAGAATATACGTTAATTAGATGTTATCAATTCATCATTGATATTGTCATTTCGACCATAAAAATATCTATGGCCGAAGAAATAGGGTGTAGTTATAAATTTTGGGATGTAGTTATAAATTACTTTCTCTTGTTAAAATATATTGAACTCTTCTTATAATTCCCATTTCTTGTTAAAATGCATTGAACTCTTAATGAAAAACTTTTGAATGCCCTAAAAATAATTACAGGCTTTCATGAGAAGGCCAAGTCATCTCAAACTGATGCATACAACATCTCTTTTTCAGAATACTATAAACTGAAATGATAAATATTTCTCTGCGGGAGAGAAATATCATTTCAGTTTGTATTTCTCCACCATTTAAACTATTCATTTACTTTTCCGCTCTCATTATGTTTAAATCATAATATATCTTCCTCATTCCAGGCCGTTTTAATAGCCTGATTTTTAACAATTTTTTTTTAAATACTCTATAATCTTTTGTTTAGGTAAGTTTTAGTGAACATTATAAACAGAGATTTGATTAATTTTCAACAACAAAAAGTAAATCAGATTTTTGTTTTTAATTTTCTACCCCTATAAAAAGTTATGTAATACAAAATTAGAAAGTTAAAAGGATCAGTTGCTTAAATATCTTAATGAATCCACTTTAATTTTAATTACAGAATAAGTTTTTTCCCTTATTTTATGTTGGAAATGAATAATAATTTAAGCTGAATATTCAAGGAGAACTCGCAAAGATTGAATATTTCATTTCTTACAAAAGAAGACACATTCATCGATGCCAACACATAAAACTGATCATTTCAATAAAGCTTTACTTATTGAAATAATGCCCGGTGAAGTTAATCTAAATTTGCATAGGTGGAGAATTTTCAAGAAAAAACAGATATCGAAAGAAAATAATTAAGGAATTTGATTATGCCTCCATAAGTTTCCATTGCCATTAATTGCATTCTCTATGCTAAGCTTAACAAGAACTAAAGAAAATTATCAGAAAAGTATGAGTTAAGCTTTTTTCTTCTCTTTCTTTATCCCACACTATTTCTTTAAAACTAAAAAATAAATGATTCGGATGTAATAAAAAAATGAAGAAATATGTGGGAGCTAAAGGAAGTCATCAAAAATGTATGAGTTAAGCTATCGAACAGAATATTTACTCGCCTTTTGTCAGGCCTATAAAAGGTCGATATCAATTACTTTCAACACTGCGAATCAAAAATCTATTATTAGAATTTCATTTGAACTAATGCATTAGAAGAAATTTAAAATGGACAAACAAAATTCTACACTATTCAATTTCAATCTGCAGCATTGTTGCTTTTAAGGAAATGCGTAATACTCAAAAATTACGTAATTATGTGTAAAAGATATTTACATTGTAGCTATGTGTTTATGACGAGGTTTGGCTAATTAAAACCGATAATTAGTTTTGCTTGGCTTGTTTAAGGTTTCATATAATGAATAGAATCATTTCAAGTTTGTGAAGGAGAGAGAAAGGGATGAAAAGTTCTCATTATCCAACTGAGCTAAATGAAAATGAAAGTATTAATAAATAAAGGGATATAAGTTTTCATCCAAAATCAAACATTTTTAAAATTTTCATTCATTTAATAACTTATTTCATGCTTTTATTTTTAGCATTCTTTTTTCTATTAGCTTAATTAATCATCAAAATAACTGACACATTGAATAAAATTTTTTCGAAATTTAATAAATGCAAAAAGTCTTATCTATTTGTTGCATGAAAGGATCTATGGATAGTACTCACTTCTATCTATTTTCAACATTGTTATATATTCTTCTCTCTTCCTACTCTCACGCTTCAAAGATAACAAATAAATTCGGTCATTTTGATCATCCATCCCTTACTTAAAAATGCTTTTAGCTGTCACATATTTATTTCCAATAGTAATCAGTTAATGATAAAGGTGATAATGTTGAGAATGATGCATAAAAAGGATTTATCTACGAGTTACATCAATGATACATTTGTAATGAAAGATTTGTTATTAAAATGAAAATGTTTTCGCAAGTTAAAAGCAAAGTAAGATATTTCAAATAATCTTATATACTTCAAATAATCTTACATTTCATAATGAAAAATTAAACAAGAGTTACCGTAACCAAATCCAGGTGATTAATTCATGTACAAAAAAATCTCGATAAGTTGCAGTTTTCATGCAATTATTATAATTAAATCCGTAAAAATGTATGATATTCATTAATTTAGTTTCATGATGGACAAAAGTATTTTTAAGAAAACTAATAATTTCATTAATAGTTTAATTATCAATAATTTAATTTCTAACTGATTGCTATTAAAAAGTTTTGGTATTTCATCGTTATATATTCATTTGATTATTGAAAATGTATAGAAATATTTTTGATAAAGCAAATTTCAAAAATTAAAAAGGAAATAAGAATATATAAAAGTAATAAATGGATCGGAGATAAGTTTATTGAGAATGAAAATTGAGAAAAAAAGGAAAATTTCAAAATTAAATTAGATCAAAGTATTCGTTTTCAAGGGACAAAATGTACTAACATAAATAGTTTATCGATGAAATTCATAAGAGAATGAAAAGGAGAGAGAGGGAGAAAGAGAGAGAGAGAGAAAGGGAAAGGGAGAAAGTGACAGCATAAATTAAGCAATGGCAGTGTGACAGATATAAATTGAAATAAATAAAAAATAAATGAGAGTAAAAGAGTAGCGGTGAAATAGATGATAGAGGTTAGGACATATTCCTCTTAGATCTTAGACCTTAGATCTCTTTTAACATTAATTATTTATCATTTCAAATGAAATATTGAAGGCCTGAAATATTGGCATTAGCTTTTATGCTAATACATTTAGTGAAATAATAAAATCTTAATGATAACTTCCGTTTTGTTTTTGTTGTTGGCTTACTAACTAATTTTATGAATTTTTCTCAAAACAATATTTTTACCTTTCAATGTCTAAAACCAAAATATTCACAACATTTTCAATAAATTTATAATAGTTTTACAATTTAAAAGAGATGTTAGTTGTTGTTATTGAAGGAAATGAAAGCCTGTCAATATTACATAAGTTAAAAGAAAGAGTAACAGAAAGAGAGAAATGAAGCAACCAAAGAAAGATTAAATCACATTGCGCTTTCGTTTTAATTTATTGTTTTGCCTTTAAACAAAGATTAAATAAGGCCTGAAAAAACCGGAATTATCTGGACTATCTGCGTGATAAAACATTGAATAAATATGAGCTTCTTCCAAGAAATTGATTATCAGGATATCATGCAATTATCAATTAGAATGGAACAATAATTGATATTCTAAAGGTGTGCATTCTTGACATTTTCAGCATCTATTCGTTGAGCTTTCTGCGATTTCTAAAATCATTTTCTAGAGCACCAGAAAATATTTTGAATATATATTTTTTAAAATAATTTCAGCTATTTGTACATAGAATGTCTATATGGCAATAATAACTTTTGAAGCATTTTCTAATTTGCGTATATTATTTCAATTCTTCATATTTATAAATTTTTAGCCGACCGTTTTTCAGTTAGTGTTAATTGTTTGCAATCTTATCATTGCATTTCTCATTTAAAAAAAATTAAATTTTATATGACATCAATTAATGCGCAAATAGATTTGTTTCTCACAACGACAATATTACATGTTTTAATTTCTTAATAATACAATTGATACAATCATATAACATCGAATTCTAGCCTACTTACACATATTAAGCACCATAAGTTATAGCAAAAAATGATAAGAATCAAATGATAAATATAAATGAATAAAAAATTCCTTAATGAAAACAAAGAAATACATTTAACTGAATGTGTAAATGTATTTGCCACTATCAAATAAATAATTTATCTATGCATCGAAGTAAAATTCAACGTTTTGCTACATTTCTGCGTCATCCTTTTCTGCTTTGTTTTCAATTCTCTTAAAATCAATGATATATAACATAATATAAAGTATGAATAAGGATCTTTATCAAATAAACGAATTTTAGCATCTTATGATACTAATTCTAATCTTTCTAATCTTTTTTTCCAAAAACTTTTTATTTATGGAT
Source organism: Cercopithifilaria johnstoni (assembly GCA_916381525.1). Classification (NCBI taxonomy): domain Eukaryota; kingdom Metazoa; phylum Nematoda; class Chromadorea; order Rhabditida; family Onchocercidae; genus Cercopithifilaria; species Cercopithifilaria johnstoni. Next base: position 19,403 of record CAKAEH010001135.1, read on the forward strand.
TTTGTTTTTCAATACTACTCTCTAATGTTTTGCTAAGATCACAAATGAGACCCCAAATAGGTTCTGTATCTTTTAGACGACAAGCCATCTCTAAGATATTTTCGTTGTCCTCAGAATTCATAAATGAATCACCAGAAGAAACAGTGATTGGAATTTTAGTTGCAGGTTGGATATTCGATCGTTCTATAGTTGAATATTCGATCTTATCTGGTCCTACGAATTCTGAAATTTGTGGAATAGGAGACGTTAGATCGTAATATGTACTTTTGTGAAACGATGTCATCTGCGATTGATAGTTTTCTGAATCATCACTCTTCACTGCTGTATCATCTGTAACGATTGCTTCGCCATTGTTTTCAGAAGATGACAATTCTGTTTCTAGATTATTATTAAGCGAATAAAAATTGATAGTATTTGTAGTGCTAATATTGTAGATTGATTCCGCATGCCGGACAGGTTGATGATTAGATGTTATATTCGTATATGTAATAGCAACCGGAAATAGATCTTTTTCGACTGGTATTTCGGTTGAAAATAAGGAATAAGACTTTGAAACTTCTTTGGGATCTTTATTTGATACGCTCATTTGAGTATTTAAGTTGATATTAGAATCTTCAGTAGTTTTAAAACTATCATCTGTGGCTACATTAATTAATGTAAAAGAAGCAGCGCTAATTCCTGATTCAGGTAAAAGACCAGATTGATCCATTGTAATGAATATTCCATAGGGATCAATTGTGGTCGTATTAGAAATATCACTTCGTTGACCAGTAATATACAATAGTTCGTTAGAACTTCTCCCATTTGCGCTTCCAGAACTGAAGCTGCCACTCGATGTAACTCTTCTTTCATTGATTCCTTCCAATTCGCTTTGAATTTCTTCACGGGATAACAATGAATCATCTTTGGTATTCCCAATTATATACGCCTTATATGACTTATCTGTCGATAAGTTAACATTCTTGGAAGTATCAGTGCTGCCAAATTCGCAAGGATAAAGAGGGCCATTTAGATTACTTTCTGCAGCACCAACAGCAGAGCCTGTATCAGAAGCAATGCTTAAATCTGCTCTGGAATCAGAAGCAACAGTTGAAGACAATTGGAAAATATCGCTCGAATCTAAAGTTAAATTCAATCTGCCGCTGGAATCAGAAACTGATTGTGTGGCAATCAATTTCGTGTATCCATGTTTCCTTGTTACGAAAGACTTCATTCGATATCCACCAATTTCAGAAGTTCCTGTTTGAGCAGTTTTTGCTTTTGTTGAACTCAAAGTTGATGACAGTGGAGGAGTTGTGATATGTGATAAGCGATACAGTTTCGGTATTTCTGAAGTATAATTAGCGTCACCATTGGTTACATTAATTTGTGTAGCAGGTTTTGAGGATGAAGAATGAGATTGAGAAGGAATGTAAGTAAGAGGTCGAAGGTCACTAAAATTGACAATTTTATGACATTCTTTGACAAAACCATCAAATCCAATGGTCACTACAGCTGTTTCAGAACGCCCATATTCATCAGTCGCTCGGACAGTAGCGCAATAACCATTTCCTACTTCCGCAGGTTGTATTTCTTTTTTTAAGTTTATCACACCTGGAAGTATTATAAATTTTTTTGCCTCTTATCAAAACGTTCTAGTGCTAAAACTTTCCAACACTTACGTTTCTCTTTATTCCAGGTTTTCAAAAATTCTTTGATTTAACTTGAAAATTTAATCAGTTAAGACTTAATAGAGATGTGATGTAAATGGAACCATCCTTACTTAGATCTCAAGTTAATATAAAGATGGTTTTAATATAAATATAAAGATTTTTAATACAAACAATATAAAGATAAAGTAACTTTCCTCTACTTATTCAAAAATAATGTCTTCAACTATGTCGATAATTCATTATTTTCAATTATGTTTAATTAATATATCAAGATAAATCATACCAGTTTGAGGATTTATACTGAAATAATCATCCATTTCACTAAAATTTGAATAAAGTTCATAACGCAAAGTTGATTGATTTGCTGAAGTAGCCGTAATATGTGCAATTTCATTGCCAACATGTGGCCAATTTTCAGTTACAAGTGGAATATTATAAACAGGAAATTCGAAATGTGGACGAAGGAAGAGCTCCGCATTGCCATAAATAATTTCGTATGCGATAAATTCAGATGCTTCTAATAGATTATCATCGATAAAATGGACAAATCTCTGAAATATTGCCATATCTTGCTACACTTCCTTGACATTGTATAGGACCTCTTTTTATGATTATATTACAATTCCATTTTTCATAATGTACTTATTTAGTATCACACTTCTCTCAATCCATTTTCAAATAACTGCCATAATAAATGGGATAGGACCAATTTCAAAGAAATGAATCACTCACTCTATCAGTATTTGAGCTCCAAACATTTCGTGGATCAATGAGCTTTAGCGCACCATTTTTGGTAATCTGATTCACTCGCAGTACTTCGAAATCATTTTCCAAATCAGTTGGATATGGTATTTGTCCATAAAATGGTGTGAGTTGCTGTTGTGATTCATTGAGTCGAAATGTTATAATCTGTTGCCGAAAAGGTTTCCCATCACTGATACTACTTTTTTCGTTGACCTGAAAAATTTTTTCTCTTTCTAAAATGATTTGAGTATTTAATTGATACTAGAAATAATATTGAAAGAAATAATGTAACTTTTATATTTTATCAAAATGACTTATAACCAAAGCATATAATGAAAGAATGGTAAAATATAATGTCAAAATGAAACAAAGAAAAAGTTACATTAACAAAAATCAGTGGCACAATGGTACGCATTACAGCCTTCTGCACATCATAGTAAAACAATGAAGCTGGATTGATCTGAGATGAAACCAGAAATTTGATTGGTGAAATAAACTGCTGGATAGTAAAGGTTTGAGTATCCTCAAGTTCGATCAATTCGCCGTTAACCGAAGTTGTCACTTTGAAGTCATGAATTACTCCATTCTAAAAACAATTCAAATTTTTGCACAATGTTAAAATGTTAAAATTTTTTTGCACAATGTGATGAACTAAAAAAAATGAAGCTGTCATTATCGTATTCATTAGAATATAAAATATGAAAAAAAGATATATTACAAAGTCGGTGCGTTTTCAAGTTGTTGCCAACGGCTAATAGATTGAAATTAAATTTTGCCTGTCCGAAGTCAGTAGTAATTTTGTATAGAACATTAACAGTTTTCCCGGATTCAATGTTTGCAATTATAAAATGAAAGTTGGAAAGAATCTCGTCTTCAATGTCACTATCACTACTACTGATAATGCCATTGATTCGATAAGGTATAAAATTTTTGACGCTATCTTTCGATAATACTGATATTCGAATTTCCTCCACTTTGACATTCTTGAGATTTGAATAACTAAAATCACAAAAAATTATCAATTCTTGCTCGTTCGGAAATTCTAAGCTATTTTTCATTATTCCCACAAATGCCTAATTCACATAACTTCCGGGTTTTAGATACTTGTCGAATCAAAATTATGTCAGCATTCTATTCATTCGATATCACAATTGCATTTTTCCTTAACGACTCGACTTTCTGGAAGAAGTCTCGATGCCCAGTTAAGCATTCTATTTTCGATATTATGTTCATAAGCTAGATTTAAATAATTTTGTGGGATTGTTGAAAACTTCAATTATCTTTTCCATTTATTGTCTTCATTCTCAATCACAGCAAAGTGTGGGGTGAGAAAGAAAATGAAAAAATGAGCAATTTATTTATTTTGCAATATCGCAATCTAAAATATCACATACCCTGTGTTCATAAAAACGATCATTACGTTAAACGTAGCCTGAGGAACATCTGTGTCTTGTGCAATTTTCGAATGTGTTAAGTTTGAGATTAAATAATAAATTTTCAACGACGGTCGAGGCCGAAATATCACCGTTTGTGTTGCTATTCGCTGCACGCTTCTGCGACCATTTTGTGTAAATTTCAAAATCAGAATCGCCTCAAACTAAATTAGTTAAGGAAACTGATATCAAATATATGATTTTTTTGAATTTTTGTAAAAATGTTAATGCTAAGCAAAAAAAGTTGTAGTGATCTGATGAATCGCAAAATCTAACAATTAAAAAGGACTGGGAATTCAAAAACAACCATACAAATTAAACCACCGACCTATTTAAAAATTTTATCAATAAAAAATTTTTAAGCTTTTAAAGTTCATGGAATTTGTTTATAGGTGATTTCAAAAGATTGTACATTTAAACATCTTAATATATTGGTAAGTTTATCTTGAAGCGCTTGTGCAACTTGAAAGTTCTCTTGTGATATTTCCTGTGCTGATGCCAGATTCTTGTCGTTTAATTCAATATTTAATAGCATACCTGATATTCAGTTTCATGAATCAATCGCATATTTTTGACTGGCTTGAGATTCCAGCTTGCGACAAATGACATATTTGGTAGCAGTTTCGAAGTATGATCAATGCTGCCAATTCCATCTAGCATAACCGGTCCAATCCAAAATTGCATGGATGGCGTTGCATCAGTACCTGATGATGTATCTGCACGACTCTGAATCATTTCTAGTGTTACTTTCACAGATTCTAGTGATTCCTTCTGAAATAGAAATTGTTCAGAAATTTCGGCTGTTCAAATTTCTAGAAGAAATATGTTTTATCAAGTGTTTGTTTTCATTAGGAGGAAACTTTGAAATAATTTTCTGACTCCATAATAATTACCAAGAACTTCCAGGCAGAGAAATTCCTTTGTAATCTCCGCATTAAATTAATGCATGGATATCTCTAGTAGTTATTTCAAATCAGAATTGATTCAAATATCGATGTTTCAGATCGCATTTTCTCATTAAAATACTTAAATTTTAAACCTTCTTGTTAATCACTTTTAATCGAATATTAAATTCGCCATTTTCATACAGCTTTTCGGGTGTTATCAAACTGTAAGCATAGGCACAAATATCTTCATAATCACTTGCAAATTTCAAAACTTGCTGTGAACCAGACATGTTTTCCGATTCCCACGACAACAATCTTCCAATGTAATCATGGAGCAATGCGAATGGATTATCGGTACCATACTATAATTCATTTATATCTCATTAGATCTTTTGCTACTATCATTAGAGAGATCTTTCGTTTTCATATATTGTGATCTATTGAACCTGCACAAATGGATCATTAACGAATTATAGTCTCAAATAGGAGTACCTGTCTTGCAAGTGTTTTCAATCGATCCGAGCTAATAATCAATTCTCGAGCATCTACGAATTTCATGCCCGAAATATTTACTTTAGAGGAAAGGCTTGATATTTTAGACCATTCGTCAACTGTTGCATTCCAACGATGCGCCAAAATCGCACCCCCTTTCTCATCTAAAATAGAAATAAGAAATGGTAAATGAAATACTTTAAAACTTGCAAACTAAATATATATTCATATCAAAATAAAGATCACCTTCTAATTTTTTGAATTCGGTTTCGCTAATTGCAAGCCCACTGTCCGACGACTCGGAAATACTTTCAAAGAATTTGCTGAACCATTTGTTATTATTAATTTCTTCGAAATGCTTGAATGGCAATAAGATCTATAAAGACTTTACAATGAAAAATTGTAACAAATGGTTTTGCTAACTCTTTAAACAAATTTTATAAATGGCACAGTTTTTCACGGCAGATAATAATCTATTTGAATATATGAAAGAGAGCATGAACATTAAAAAAACTTACATTTAGTCGTTCAAAAAACGCTTTATATAGAGCGACTATATCTACCGTTTGTGATGTTAACATCTTCAGGGCCGAGAAATATTTCTGCAATATATCATCTGCCTTTTCGTTGACCATAGTAAACTAAAGTTTTCAAATCTTTAAAAATTAAAAACGAAAACTTACCTCTTTCTCTCTTTCTCTTTTATGGTCAACAAATCTAAGGTCTTTTTGAGAATGATTAAGAGAGTAAAATTTATAAAGAGGAAAAGAAAATAGGTTTCATTTAATCTGTTCAAATATAATCATTTTATCTAATTGACTTTTCGAATGCTTAAAAGATTTACATTTTGATTATTTTTAAATGAAAATTGAAATGTCTGATTGAAATTTAATAACCTGATCGAATTGTGTCCATTGTTGACTTTCCCATGAGAATTTGTTTTTATTCAAAGATCGTTGTTGCGATATCAAACAATAACTATCCAATGAAGAAGCACATCTGCATGAATTATTTCAAAAATTAGAGAGATAGAAATTATGTTCTCAAACAGTTGCATTCCAATAAACTTAAAGTTTATAGAATCCAAAAATTTAACCGATAGATCATTTCCAAACATTGTATTCATTTTTGAAATTAAAATTTTCTCAAACTATTTTTAAACAAAATTATTTTGTAAAATTTACTCAAGAAATTGTCTAATTTTATGGAAATTAACACCAGCCGTACGACATTCTGCAATCATTACAATAAACGTTGCTATGGTTTGCAATGATATTGTATCGTCCGGAATATATTTCCAAGCAGAGCCACAAGATGCTGCCGATACATATTGTAAACGACAATACTCCTTCACCCTCATTGCGCAATTGCAGTAAATTGTTGTTTTAACCCAAATTGATGCTTCTGCTGGCACAGTTTGTAGACCAACTGCAATTTACAAAATTTAAACTTTTATTTAATCTATTGATCATCTTTTCATCGACGACTCTTTCATTTCAACCTTAGCAAATACACCTATCACATTTATGTTGTTGTACTGTCCAGAATAGCTAACTGTACAAGTCTAATATAGGAATTAAATTCATTTTTTTTCCAGACATTAAAATAATGATAAAATTTTAGAAAGGCAGGATATAAGTAATCTTTGAGAACTTATAAAGCAAAAAATCCTTGCAAAAGATATTACTTACTAATTGTTTGTCAATTTTGTTTCAAAATAAATAATTGGAAATGTTAAGAACTCGAACTACCTTCACAGAGTTGAACTTTATCACTCTGTTTATTCCTATTATCAGTTAATATCATAACACTTCGCATGTAATTTGACATCGAATTTTGTACCATATAAATGTATGGAATTTGCAAGGCAAAAACTGTGCATGCAATAGCACTTTCTGTCTGATTTGATACACGCGATAATTTAGACTTCATGTGATAACCATCACCCAATCCTAATCCATTTCTAACATCAGCCTGCAAAATTTTTTCAATTTCAGCAAGCACTGTTTGAAACATATCACATTTTTCTAATTTAGAAATTCAATTTAAGTAATTTACGCTCTTAAAATTTTTTGAATTTTCTTGCATTTACAACAAATCATAAAATTTTAACAAACCGTTGCAAAGGTAAATGGAAGATGTTCTTCATGAATTTCAACAGAAGGCAAAACAGCTATATTATCACTTGGACCATCGAAATCACTACTTATCAACAAATTCATTTCCTCTGTGCCATTTACGGGTACCATTATTGTGGACGGTGTAAAATGAAGCTTTGGAAATGGTATCTGTAAAAATTCATATGAGTTGAAAGCAACTTTCATTCTTCAGGAAATTTCAACAAGCACAGCCATATAATCTCATAAATGATATGAGAATTTAAATTTAAATTTAGCATAAAGATTTGTTGCTATAAAAAAAATGATATATTCAAATGAGAATAATCTTTCTGGGTAAACTTTTCAGCTTACAAATGTAAGAGCATCGAGGAATTTGGCATATTATTGAAAGCTAAAATTTTTCAGGGGTCAAAGCTTAAATTTACTTTCTGTTGTTTATTAATTTCCTCCAACGATAGTTTTCCATCTTCGACAACTGGAGAATAAGTTGAACTAATCGGAGCAAATATAGTCAATGATGAATTAATAAATGATGGCTGAAATCAATTTTTCAAAGATTATTAATTAAAATTGTTAGGTAAATCAAAAAGATTGAAGGTTTTAATTAAAACTTTTAGTTTTAATTTTTGCTTAAATAAGGCATACCTGAACGATCATAATAACCATTGCATGGGTGGGAGATTTAACAGTAAGCTGATAAGTTCCTTCAATAATCGAAAAAAATATAACAGATCCTGTAAGAAGATTTACGCCAATCTCAAGTAACTGAATGCCACTGTATGGTTATTACAAAAAAAACATTAATTATGTAAATATTATCAATAGAAGCAGAATTTTCGGGATCATCAGAAAAAGGTGTGAAAGAATCTCTAAAACATTTCGATATCATTCACTCTTCAACATCGTTGTTATCATAAAATTAACATTTGCCTTTTTTCTTAACAAAAATCATTTTTCCTTCTGGTTATATATTTTTAAGAAATTTTATAATTCTCAATTACCATCAGATTTTGTATGCTTTTTATCATTATAGCCAAGTAAATCATTCCGGAGCATTATTTCTGCATCGTTGACAAAATGGGTTGCATTCAATGCGCTCAATTCATCCATTACTGTTATTTGAAAATCAAATGAATCCGAAGTGACATAATTATGATATTTCACCGTAAATAGTTCCTACAAAAAATGTTTGTTGAAATAATATTGAAAGAAAAAAATAATCCGATTTCGAAGCATAGAAGATTTTGCTTAATTTGAAATCTGAAACTTTACGATTTTTGGAATGTTTGAATTTTTGAAATGAAACTGAAGCGATTTTTGAAAACGATCTTTGAAATGAAATTTTTGAAATTGAAATGGAATAATTTTTTTTGCTGATGAAAACAATGTGAAGTTTCATTGATCTATGATTGATTGATGATGTCCATAGTTACTCTACTTCTATTCAAACATATCAAGTCTTAAAATTTTGGAAAATTCAATGATACCTTATTTCCGTCGAATAAAATCAAGTCACCAGAAATTGTCCAATTTGCAATTTCAACTGGTAGCAGTGGTCGATAGCTGAGAAAGAGTGTAAGTGTAGATTCCAGATTATTAAATTCCGTGATATTTTCCAGTGATGGTTTGGTAGCTATCAGAAATAGAGGACTGTAATCAGGTCGAATGGAAATTCGTGGTACAGAGGAAAATTGATAGCCTTCCTTATTTACAATATCAACCTGAATATGTGAAACTAAACTAGTTAAAACATTAACAAAATTAACTGAAGGATCATAAAATGTAATTGAGTAAAAATGAATAAACTTAAGGATTGCAATAAAATAGAAAAAATTCCATCCTCTATTCAATCCCTACTTTTTCAACAAATTTACTAAATAAACAATAAATAAACCGTAGCAATTTTTGGCGGTACTCGTGATGGAATGGAAATGAGTATCTCTGATGGATACGATACAAACATTGCTCTTTCACGTTCCACTTCTATTTGTTGCCTAAATTAAAATGCAAATGATTTTAAAAAATTGCTTCATATTTCTTCAAATCTATATTTACAGAACAACTTCAAATTTTAATTTAAAAAAAAACAAATCATTTTGTAATTAATCTTTAGTTACATTAGATTATGTGCTTCATTAACAAACCAAATTAATTTCCTAGGTGTATCAGTGCATTTGAATTGTAGAATAAGAGTAGTGTTGTCGAGAGTGTTCCCAGCAGCAAATGTAACTTCCATTGACTTTGATTCATCAACTGCTATACCTTTTATTATCTAAAAATTTGAATGTAACAAAAAATATTTTAAAAAATTTCAAAAAAAGAAAGAAATATTATAAACTAACATTTTTTTCAATAGACTTGTTAAGTATTAATAATTAATTGAAAAACAAAGAAAAGTGCCGACGAATTTAAAGTCCTTTCAAATTAATCATTCTTAGCAATTTTGAGGAATTTGAATTTATAGAGAACAGAGGACTTATTCAGAATAATATACTTAAAAAATTGCCATCTTTTTGAATGTTTTCCTATTCTAAAACGAATATGACAATCTTTTGATTAGATCACGACGATCCACGGGGTTTATTGAACATTCTCATTCTTAAATATAGTTATTCAAAGATCCAAACCTTTTCATATTTTACAATTTGTATTTTATCACGCGGTATGATTAATTCCAATTGACAATTCAGAAGCACTTCTCCGCCTCTATTTGTTAGCTCATAATTTTCATCAATTTGTCCACCTGGTTTCATTTTTATTTTAGGATTATATTCAATATCAAAAGTAGCCCATGTGACATTATTGGGTGATGTAATAGCATCAGGTTTTGTTTCTCCAGGATGTATCACAAACTGAAATCGACTACTATATATTAGAATATTTGGTATTAACAGCAGTTAATTCAGTCATAGAAATCCGTAAACCTTAAATTTATCATTTAAAGCATTCTGTAATTTCTAACAATATTCTTCTGACAATAAGAGTACTGTTCAGAATTCACGATTACTAATCGATTTACTTTTTGTATCATTTATTACATTTCATTCAATTCATACTTCTTCCTTATTCTGTTTTACTTTGTTCAAACTTCTTTATCAAATTTTCTTTCAGTAATTCTTTTTCTGCAAGACGGAATATTACAAAATATCCGGGACAGTAAACGAACGGAAAGAATGAAAAAAAAACTGTTCAGATTAAGTAGAAATAGTAACAGACCACTGATGTTGGATTTGTTTCATCGAATGGATATTGTATAAATTTAAAATGACCATCAGCCGTACTTATTGTTGTAGTATTCTCCATCAGCTTATCATTCTGATAAATCAACATTCTTACGGGAACATTACCGATGAACTACAATAGATTTCTAAAATATTGCGAAGAAATGAGCAATTTGACAAACTTATTTCAAACTTTCAAAATAATTAACATTGCTAAGTCTAAGCATTTCTTCATTCACTATTTCAGGAAAATATTATTCATTAATTATTTTCATGAAGATAATTAGCATTTGAAATGAGAACATACTTTTGCATTGTAATTAACAATTCCTTTAATCACTTTCATATTTGTATCATCAACGTCTTCAACTTCAGTAATCATTGGTGTATACATCGGTTTAACAGTTAAATTCCAACCAGCCTCATATCCACCAGTAAGCGAAGTGCCGGTAACGTTTACAGTATACGGTTGGATACGTCCAATTGGCTGTGACCAAAATACCATACCATTTGGAAAAATTGTCATACCATTTGCATCTGTTTCAATATTGAATATGGTATTTTCATGCTAAACAGACGATTAATCGCAATGTTTTTCCTATATTTAATTAATAATGAATAAAACAAAAAAAATGATTTTCATATATAATTTGCGCAATAAACAATAAGAATCAATTAAATAAATAAAGTTCGATAAATTTAAGCAATAAAAAGAAACGATTCTTTGTATTCTTCTTTTTGGTTAAATATTAAATTTATCATATTTTATATTGGAAGTTTTTTCAGGTAACAAACAAACAAACAAACAAACCTGAATAGGAATTTTGACAGTATACGGTTCACCTTCTACAGCCTCTATCAGTGTTTCATTGCTCAAAATTTCACGATTCAATTTTGGTAGTATTTTTGTCTAAAATATAACTTGCAATAAAAACTTTTTCCAAATTTTATAATAAAATTTTTCTAATAAGTCAAAATTTTAAAACAATCGATGAAATACAAAGTAAATTGTATTGAACGAAATCTACAACACAACTGGAAGAATCCATAAAATTTATTTTTGAGAAATATTTTTTTCTTTATCGAATTCTTCGCCATAGCCAGCAAAGGTAAAGTGTCGTTAATAGAAACATTTTAACTAAGATACATTAAATTTCAAATATTTCATAGCAATGTTTTCATTTGCAGCGTGCTGCATAATGAAATGATTATAGAACATTTCCGCTAATATTTTTAATAAAAATTTAACTCAAAGAACATAGTAAACTCATAAGTTGTGATATATCACCTGCTCACAAAATGCTCCTTTACGATCTGTCGGACACACACAAATTGCTCCCAAACAATAACCTTCGCACTCTGCTTGATTACATTCATTGTATAGAGTAAAATGAATCTGTAAATAAGAATAATTTAGGATAAGTATCTAAATTTAGTCAGAAATAATTGAACTGAAGCATATTCAAAATTTTACTTTTTGAGTGTTTTGTATTGCTAAATTAAGCATTATTAGGCATTTTCATTATTATCATTGGGCTAAACCCACTATTATCATTAAGATATCACTAGACTCATTATTATTAAAGCTTTGCTGCCATTAGGTTCAAATGCTGCGATATATTTTGCATGAAATTAAATTATTAGCATACCAAACGTTTATCAAGAAATGGAATAGCTTTATCGGATCCATATGGGATGATATTGAATAAATAACGGCCTGGCAAAGCTAAACTTGGAATTGTACAACGTACTAACGACGATGAAACATAGAAACCGTCGGCAGCTGTATTACCATATAAACACGTGTAACGCTTTGATGATACGCTAAAAACATGTTTAATGCATTTCACATCATTTTGATATCTCCATCTATTTGATAATAAAAACTTTCATATATGAGTTCACAAAATAATTAAATAATTATCTACAATATGAAGATTAAAATAAAATTCTAGGAAGATATAATAGTCATAAAATTTTCAGATAATTAAAAATATAAAAATTATTTAGTAGCTCTACGATAAGTAAACCAAATGTTTTTGAATATTAAAAGTTTATCAATGCATTTTAATACCTCTTTTAGCATCAATTCTCTGTAAACATTTTTAAAATTAATACATTCTGCGCCTATACAAAAAATCATACAAAAAAATGACTTAAATTTCTACTTACAATGGTAAATTATTGCCATAAACTAAAATATTTTCGCTCCTTTGATGAATTCCGGCAGCTGTTGGTAACACATATAACACTGCTGACAACGTGTTACATTTTTTGGTGGCGCAAATGTCACAATTTGGACCGGTCCAATCATCATGACATATGCAAGTTCTAAATAATTGTTAAATTTTTCGAATATTGGAAAATTAGCGAATAAAACAACATTCTAATCTGAAAAAGTATCAGTACGTTAGGAAAAATTGATAACATACAAATAAACATTATTGTTTTATTTGCGTATTGTTGATGGATCGCACGTAAATTTAATGAATGAATGTCACGTACGTAGACGTTAAGTGCTCGTACAATAAACTTAATGCCTATTTGAAACAGATATGACTTAGCGACAAAACAAAAGTCGCAATTTTTCGATGCCAATTCAATAATTCTTTATATTCGCAAATGTATGCTTCCATGTTTTATCTGATTTTTTCATAATTTATTACCTAATTTTAATATTTAATTTAAATTTCTCTTCCCTCATCTCCCAAAGGAATAACTTTTTGCTCTAAATGTGGAAAGAATCAGCTAAATTTTATATAATCTGTAAATTTTCCATAAATGAATAAATTCTCAGTTCTTCTGCCTTATTTCAATGGTAACATGCAAAATATTTACTTCTGATTTAAATTCAGCATTAAACATTTTTTAATCAGTGAACTTCGTTTTAACAGCAAAAGAAAATATCGATTGCAAGTTTTAAGAGTTATCGAATTGATCTAATTATCACTAATGCGACTATAGAATGCAAAAGATAAGGATCTAGAGTAGGTCAAAGTTCATACTTCAGTTGATATCTGAAAGATAAATTATAATGAAGTAAGGATAAAACAAAAATGATAAACCTTGTATTCGCATCGCAAAGTCCGTGAACACATTTGGCATCACACAGATTACAGGTTGGATCTGCACAAATTGAGCAATCGTCTCCGGAAAATCCATGGAAGCATTCACATAACTGAGGTCGAATGCAAATGCCGGAACCAGAGCAATTATTCAATTGATCACAAACTGCTTCCGAGCAAAACGATCCAGTCCAACCGGTTTCGCAAATACATTTATTGTTAACACATAAACCGTGGCTGTTGCAACTTGTGTTTGAACAATTCCTAATTTGTTTACTACAATCAAAACCTGAAAATCTTTATGCTTCCGTAAAAAGATGTAAATCTTAGAGATGATCTATTGAAACCTAAAATTTGAAGCACCATTTTGCAGAAGGATATTACCAACATTCTAAAATGCATTAAAATCCCAAAATACTTCCATTAAATGACAGATCGTTTTTCTGATATATCCTTTCTCCTTTTCCATTTTTCCCAAAAAATCAACTAACACAACTTGATCCATTTTAAATTTCAGCAGTTGTGGAATATAGCAATATAATATCTGTACTTGTTGAAGGTGAAAAGTTACCAACCTTCAAACATCGGTTCACATTCACATTCATTACGCGATACACAAGTACCATGCCCACTGCAATTATTTATCAAATGACAAGTTGGCTCCGAACAATCCTGTTGTTGCCAACCATCGAAGCATTTGCAAATATTTGGTGCTATGCAATAGCCATTTTGTGAACAATTTTTTAACGCTGAACAGGATATTTGCGCGCAGTCAATCCCTTCATATCCGACATTACAACGGCAAACATTCAAGTCTGAAATGTGCAAAATTTTTTCAAAAATTGAAAGCTGCAAATTATAGCAAAACTTTGCATTATGCAGAAACTAATTCATAATATTATCAGTAATCATCAAGAAATGTGAAAAATATCTTCGTGTGCATTAAGAGAATACGAAATGTGCCACTCACCGATACATTCTCCATTGTTAGAACAATTCGAAACAGCCAAACAATCCTTAGCAGCTCGTTTTTGGCCAATTAAATTGATTTTTGTTAAACCTAAAAGTTGTAAAAATTCTTATTGAAAGATTTTTATTCTTAATTAAAAAAAATGCTATCCATACATTTATATAAATTGAGTTAATTTGGAAAAATTTCAATAGTACTCTAATAGGTCAAGCAAAAGTTCAAAATGAATTTTAACAATTCAAAAATGATAAAAGTTAATAAAAGTTGTAAAAATTTATTTCGTCATGAACTAAGTGAAAATATTCATCATTTGAAATAGAACACTTTATAATTTAAGGTCGATAATTTAAAATATCGTTCTAATTAGGATTAATTATGATATCATTTGAAAAAGAAAAATTCTAACTTCTCAATTTGAAAGCATTTCCTTCAGTACTAAGTGTGTCATCATTTCTCCGATAGTTCCTAACATTCAGTGCCTAAAAAAGATTACTTCAATAATATTAATAAAACAAATTCTATTCATAATTAAACATGAAATAAATTTGTTACAATCGAATGAATTGTTGCAAATGAATGAGAATACTAGTCGCAGTATATATCGGAGGAAATCTCGTATATAAGATGATACATTTACCATCTCTGTATGACTGTGAAATTAAATCCACGTACATGTTCAAATAAAGATATAAGTTTAAAGGTAGTAAGAATTTCCTACTTAGCCTCTCTCTCTCTCTCTCTGTCTCTCTCTCTCTCTCCATCTTTTTATGAGTGGAAACAAGATTATAAGTTTATTGCGAATGAAAATTACGCTTAAAAATCTTCCATGCATAAGTGTTAAGTTTTCATTTTGGATTATAATTCGCTATTTTCGTCTTTTTGCTTTATAGCCAAATTCTTTTTATTTAAATTTTTGTTTTGTAAATTTTGCTTAAATTTACTGAAATTCTCAATATTGCTTATAATTAATTCATATTGCTTTAATTAACTCATTAATATAATGTAAATATTTATGCATCATTGAGGCAAGCAACTACATATGATAAAATCGTTTATATTTTCATCTCTGTTAATTATTTTACATTATTAAAGCTCATAGGTCGTATTGCATACGAAACAAAATACAAACCATTCGAACAATTTCTTCTCTAAAATTTTTAAAACTTCTTCCTACCAAAAAGCTACAGATTTCATCAAATTATTAATGACAGACAGATGTGAAAATTATTTGAATATATTTGTGTAACTTACTTTTTTATGTGCATCCTTACTATATATGTCAAATTTGTTATCATTTATTTGAAAATAAGGAGTTTGTTCAGCATGAATAGTAACATTTTTCAAAATAGAATAAGGAGAATTTTCTGCTGTAAATTCAACGATCCTTTCCAAATTGGTACGTCGTTTCATTCTCATACTTCGTTTTTCCACAACCAAAAATTGTTGATTGTGATGTTTTCTATGTTTATGTAACATTCTTCCATTTACAGATGCACATTTTTTGTAAATTTTCCTTAAATTTGCAATAATTTTAAATTTATAATTTTCTTCTGTTCATTTTGAGCTTAAATTTCATTTTAATATTTTGAAGCTCTCTTTCGCATCAAAATTCCTATCACTTTTAATTAATCCGATTTTTTTGCTAATTCAAAATAATTAAAAATAAATCAAATATGATTGACTTAGTTTTGTCATTCAATTGATAAATTGCTAAGTAATAAATTAATTGGCAAAATTAACATGATATTAGTTCGATCCAAATTAGTATGAGCACATGGTCGTGCGACAACATCAACAATATCGATAGGTTGATGTGTTACTACTGCAAAAACTGTTGCATAAATGGATGAATGAAACGTGAAATTGCTTCCTCTATTGATATAATGTGCTAAATACCAAACTGAATCGTTTTCACAATTTTTGTAGATCAATTCTCTAAAATTGATCACATTGAAATGGTTTAACAGAAGAGTAATAAAGGAAAAAAATGATTGGCTATAATTGATATAATCATCTTATCAACAATTCAACGACTACAGATTTATAAACAAATTTTTCTGAAATTAAAAAATTCTTAACAAAAGACTAACATTTCCTCCGCACCAGTTAAGGGTGTTATGCTGTCAACAATTAATGAGATAACACAATGTAATCTTGCAAAAATTAACTTAATATAATTGCCCATGAAAGGTTCCCCTGCAAATTAAATGAAATTATTAAAACAATTTAATAGGCTGAAGTGAAAAAAAGACTAATAAATTTCATTTTAACTTAAGCAGATTTATTTCAGGATACAATGTAACCTAAAATTAGATACTTTAAAAATTGACATTAATATCTCTATAATTTAATATCATTAAAGTTTCATAGTTCGTTCAAAATATGCGTGAGATTTGTTGCATTGTGAATAATTCTTGCCCACTGTGAAATATATACAAATAATAATAATAATTGTTTGCGCCAAATCATTTTAGCTTTTTAATCAACTATGGCCCTAAAATTATTTCATGTCTAAAATTATTTCATTCAAAAATGATATTTCAAATAAAAAGCACGAAAAACTTAAGCGTAAAATTAAAAACAATGCTTACTGCCTTCTACGTGAATTAATTGGCGACCATTTTCTATTCGTACGATTGTCTCACATTGTATTAATTTAGCTGTAAATAAAATTTCTTACAATACCTTTGAAAAAATGCAAATAAATGAAATGATAGATTGAGAAAATAAAATCCTTTTTAGCTGAAATTTTCAAAGCATTAAAGATAAGAGATATGAAAAAAGATTACTACAAAGAAAATTAAATTAAATGTAATCAATTCTTTTATGGAGCAAATTACTTTTTATGTAAGCTATGCTTTGATAATTCAAATGCATCGTAAGAAAACTATCAGAAGATCCGATCAAGTTAGTTAAAATATTTTTTTTAACTGGTATATTTAAATTGGTTTAAATATTTGAATTTTAAATTTCAACTGATATATATATAATAGTTCAAATTTACTGATGTATAAATATGTAGTTCGTGTGGTGTAAAATTGAAGTTTAAAATGGATGTAATTGCTAATGCCTAAGAAATATGATGGATTTATTTCATATGCTTAAATGCTTCTCTCTTTAATTTATTGCAGAATAAAGACTCAAAAAAACCGATAAAATTTACAACAATTGTAAAATCTAAAGAATTCTCTTTTTACCAATCAAAGAATTAAAGGAAAAAAGAACAATAAATATATTGAAATATTCAAACTAAAGAATGAAATTTCATAAGGTAACTTACCAATAATAAACAAACCGAAAATAATATTCAGCCAAAGAATTTTCATATTTTAAAATAAAAAAAGAAATAGTTTGAAATAATTTTTCCAAAAATAGTTTTTGATTGAATGAATGCCTTAAATGGAAATAGAAAGGAAACGAATATGAAAATATTAGTTCGTTATCGTTGACTATGGCCTCTGAAATTTACATATATTTATCAATCTTTCATAAATAAAATTTTTTAAGAAAAGAAATTGAATTAATCAAATGTGCATACAATGATTCATATCACACATATTGACAACTCTTTCTTTTGTTTTAATAAATGCAAATTTTTTAATTTTGAAGGAAAAAGCATTGATAGACTCAACGCTTTGCATTTTCCGTAAACAAAATGTCAATCATAAATAAAGAAAGTAAAATAGTAAAAAGTAAAATTTGTGAATTAAATTTGAAATTAACAATAGTGAAAACTAAAAACTTCGAAAAAATGAAAAACGGATGCATAATGAATTGTTTTCTAATATAAAAGATAGGAAAGAATATTTTTAATTGTATTTTAAATATTTATACTTTTAATTTGAAATTTAAATTTAATTCTGATTTCGATTTCTTAATAATTCATTGAATATAAAATGTTTAATATAAATTTAACAATAAGCATAACAATCATTAATTGCTACTTATTATATCGAAATATTTGCTTCATTTTGGCAAATAAATTGCAATCAAAAAACCTTTCAGAAAATATTTCTTATATTTTATTTATAAGAAATATTTCAAATTCATTTATTTCCTTACATTTAAATACAATCAATTTCAGCTATTTTACTATAAATATTGCAAGTATTTCTAAAAAAGAAAGAAATTTGCATAATAATAATAATAAAAGTTTGCAAGAATGCGTCGTAAAATAATTAAATAACTTTAAATCTTTTGAATAATTAAATTATTACAAATAAAATCTCTGCCATTCCATCAAAATCGGAATTGTAAAGCGAAATTTATGAAAAAGTGAAAATATTTGTTAAAAATTTTCCACAAAAGCTTCTTTAAATTGTAATTTAAAAAAGAAAAATTTTAAGACAAAATAAACTTAATTAATTTCAAATTTAATATTTTTTATAGAAATAGAAAGAAAAGATAAATAATTAATTTATTAAAAACAAAATAGATGGATTAAAATGATGCAATACACTAAAGAAACTATAAAATGCGTAACCAAGGTAACCTACCTGCCTATCTACCTTTAATTCCATTTCTATCAATCTTTCTTACCAATCATATTTTAAGTTAAATTGACTATTTAAAAGACCTATAAAATTTGCCTTTTTCAGAAAGAAATATATATGGTCGGTAGCATCATCCCACGCATTTATATATTAAATATATAAAAATAAGTAAACATCCAAAATAAGTTGAAATATACAAACTCTCATTTTACGCTTATAACAATAAGTAATAGTTAAGGCTATTATTTTATGGCACTTTCTTTCTTTCTTTCTTTCATTTTCATACTCAATCAATTTTCATTGTTTATTTCTCTATCACAAAAAAAGAGTATAGTCAATTGTGGTAAAAATTTTTGAACATTTATTAGCGCAGTTATGCATTCATCTCTTTTTATTTCTCTCCCTCTCCCTCTTTCTCCCTCTCCTTTCCCCTCTCTTTTTGTCGGAATCGAAAGAGCAATAAGCTGTTGCCTTTTAACAAATAATAGTTGGCACTCTCATAACAATAAGTAATAGTTAGGAAGGATTACAGTTTAGAAGGCGTGTAATTGAAATAGAAATTTGAATAAATACTTGAATTTATGAATTATTTTTTCAAGCATATTTATTATTAAACAAATAAATATTGAAATAGGAATGAATTAGAATTGATGGATTTAGTAATTTGTTGTTTTTAGATGGAAAAAGTTAATATCGAAATGTTGAAATGTAAATTGATGAATTTCAAATGAGCAATAATCAACAATGTCTCTCTCTCTCTCTCTCTCCTAATGGAAATATTGAAATTTGATTTATTTCCTAAATTATTTCAGCTTATTCTTTATAAAATTAAAAAGTAACATTTAATATCCATTGAAATTGATTAACGATAGCTTATCATATAGGAGATAAACTCAAATGGTGAATCATCACGATATCTAGTCATTATCAATTTTCGCTTTAGGGAATTTGAAATTTCTTCGGGAAATTAAATGAAATCTTTTGCCTTAAAATTTAACTCTCCCAAATTGATTTTTGCATGAAATGATAGTATAGTTGCGCCGATAGCAGCTATTTCTTATGATTTATTTTGGGAGTAAAAATAGTAGCTGATCACTTTACTCTTCAACGATTTAAAATTTTCAAAATTAAAGAATATTTCAAAAAATCTGTGACATATTATTAGCATTAACTTATGTTTTTTATGCAAACAATTGCTTTGCCTAAAATAGAAATAATATTTTGACTTGTTGAAAATGTTGAAATGAAATAGCAAACAATCAGATAGAGCTGTCCATCACATGTAAACTTTTCAATATTCAATTCATTCGGTCAAATTTCGCATGCAAAACTTCACTTGTCAAAATTTTCAAATTTCCATTACATCATCAGATAAACAATATTAATTAGCATATTATGCACTTTTTCATCCAAAAATTACAGCTGGGCACTTATAAAAGTAATTGAAGTGACAGCAAATAGTCTATCATTTTCTTGCAATTACATTTTTTATGAAAATTCATTAACGAAAGTTCGGAAATTTAAGCATTCAAGAATTTTGAATTCTGTTTCACTATGTAATATTATATTTTAAATCATTTTAGAATAGATTTTGAGAAATTTTTGGTTTAACAATAAGTGGTTAAACCCTCAGAATTTCAGTAAAATAAGAGAGAAATGATTGGTTTTCAAATTGATAAGAACAAATAATATCTCAAAAACAATTTATGCATATTTTGAGAATACTGCAAATGGATTTTTGATCAAAATCAACAACTGCCGCTCAATTACCGTGCTTTGTAGTAATTGTCATGAAATACCCATTCTTTGATCACTTCTCAAGAGAAAAATGAAATTCGTGTCTTCAGTTATCTTAATGGGAACTGATCCACACTGCGGGATAAGTTAAGTCAGCAAATCCATGAACAGTAAGAAGCGTCTGGATCAGAAAGCTGATTGTTTTATTATTGAATCGCATTTTGTCATATGCTCGCAAGTTTTCATAATTTGCTGTCTGTGATTCGAAGAGCATTTTGCTTCACTATAAAGGGACAAATGATTGCAAGATGTTGGATTCTTTCTTATTAAATGCGAATTCATGCGCAGACGTGGAATGATAAAATAAGATGGAAAAATCGCAGAGTGAATAGACTGTTCCGAAAGACATTCTCATCTTTGGCTTTTAAAATCAAGAGCTAAATTTTGAATCCAAAACGAAAATTCACATTTAATTCTGCAAATTTTTATTATATTCAAAAACAATTCATAGCTGAGCATAATAATTCATTTGTGGAACCACATAATTTATTATTTGTACAGATAACAGAAATGATCAACCAGTTATACCTCTCGAGAATTTATTTGCTTTAACGATTAGAATTCTACAAAACTAAAAAATGACACGCAATATGACATTTGTCACTCACTGTTGCTTTATATTTGTCATATCGTGTCATTTACCGCTGACTGATGCGGAATATTTGCATTTTTGAATCGTTCGGACAGATTGAAAGTGAAAAATATAATGTCATTGAAGTTTGTTTTAATCACTGTTTATATATATATAATATGTGAGCATTATAAAGTGGCTTCATCGCACAGTACATCTGGTAAGCAGCTTTTCCCGCGGTTACCTGAAAAAAAAAACAAAAATAAAAATATTGCTGGAAAGGAAAAATATTATATAAGAATTCTTCCTAACTTTCATAAGAAATTAAAAAAGATCAATTTTACATTTGAAGAATGAAATGGTGCTGATTGCACAGATGGTAGGAAAATAATCGATAAAACGAGAGCTGATCAAACGAAAGAACTATGCATGATTAAAAGGAACAAAAAATAAATTGCTGTTGTAGATCATAACAAAAACAAATTTCCTCCGATCTAAAACTAATCCACTACATATTTTTGAACATAAAGCAATCATTATCTTATTTAAATACGGCATTTCTTCAATTTTATATGTATAATAAATCTACTGTATCAAAAACTGCATCATAGTGTCGATATCTCCACCACTATTAAAATTCCTACATAAGTCAACCACACAATGGTTTTTTGATTTCTTAATAAATCCCATTTTTCCTAAATATAGATCAACTCTGTATTACAATCCACTCCATTTTCATCTTTTTATAAACAAATATACCAAAATAAATAAACAAGATACCGTAGTCAGAAAGAGCCCTAGACGAAAGTGAAATGTCAATATTGACGGCATCAGAGGCAACAGCTACTGTTGGTTCGTTAGAATAATAATGTGGCAGTAGATTTCGTTTTGATGCCGGATAAATACATGATAGTTCCAAACAATCGTCATCCATATTTAATTCTCGAAGTACACGAAGACGAATCTGAAATCGAGACAAAGAAAATAAGAGAACATTAATTAAAGTGAACATGAAAAGCTTGAAAGGTCGAGAATTTAGGAAAATTTAGTACTCAAATACATGAATACCTGTTCAATGGCTAACTCAAGATGGTGTGAACAACCACAGCAGGATATTTTCTTCAATAAATCATTCTCAGCTAATTCCTTCAAACGCCTTTCAACCTGAAATCCTGAGCTATATGGATTATGTAATCTGTACGCCAACATGCACCTATTTTCTTTCCTCATTAATTTTGACCAAATAATTTTCAAGAACTCATATATGTTATATTCCGAATTTGAAAGCTTATCATATGTCTCAAGCAACAAAATTCAATTATAAAGACCATGTGTGGATAGCAAACGAGTGGATGCTTACAATGTAATTTCTACAATGATAAATTGAAAAGATTTTTAAAAAAATTTTTACTTTCATCCCCAAAATAAGAGAAGTTTAAGTTTCAGAAAAAGATTAATAAAGTCTGCAAAAACCTTTAGTTTTAAAGTTTCGGAAATAATTTCTGGCGATAAATTGTTAACAACAAGTTGCAGTTCATTGGTAGGAGAACCTTTTTGCTGTAATGTGCATGATATATTTTCGCCACTTCTATATAAACGTTTCAACTGCTTCTGGACTTGCTGGAAAAAATAGTATATAAGTGAATGAAAATAAAATGTTTTATTAAAATCAGAAAAATACTTATGAAAATTAGAGGACGAAGTGAATGTTACAAAGTTGCAGCAAGCATGTGTTAAAAATTTATAACAACAAACTGCAATATATGGTATTAGAAGCCGTGGTCCGGCAGAATGTCGGCGTGGTACACTGTGATCAAACCAGTGTGCATCAGGATTCACATCCGGCGATCTGCTATCAGGATAACACTGGCCCAATAAATCGACGTGTGCTGATCTATCCAGCAGACCCCGTTTATAAGCAGCATTCAAACTCTGTAAGAGTTATGAAAGAAATTATGAATAAAAGGACAAACTGAGGCCCAAAACTGGAACAAAACATTTATTTCACCAATGAGAAGTTATTACCCGGTGGAATGGAGGAAGAATGTAATCGATCCGAACAAGAGGAAGTAAATCTGCCAAAATACTCTTCAACTCTTCGTCATTCAACTCAGAACGGCGGATGCCTTTCCGACTAACACTGTGGATAGTATTGGCGATCAAATTTGGTTCTCGTTCCTCCATCCGTCGCATCAATTCATGTTCACCCCACCGTATTACTGTTTCCAGGATTTTCACTTCAGCACACTGTCAACACAAAAATATACATTAAATATCAAATACATCAAACATCAAGTGAACTTTACAATTCCTAACTTCCTTTCTCTAATTAATCACTAAAATCGTTGATGCAAAAAGCAGCGTAATAGTTTAAATCATTAAAAAAAAATCATATCAGCGCTATTCCCAGTACTAATTATCAGCTGGTGTCTAATTAGAAATTGAAAAATATTATAAAAGAAATAACAGCTAAAAAACCTGAACATAGTCGGAAAGCAGACAATTCCTCAATAAGTCTTCTTGTAGCTCAAAAAGTATGTGTGAAGAACAAATTCGAGAGAAATCTGAACGAAGGAATGCGATGCACTGACGTCGAACATAAGCAGAACCGCCAGGTTCGCATGCCCAATTCCAAAGACTTCCTACCGTTTCTATAGACATTTGTGCTATGATAGTGTCCTCGCAGGCTAAAAAAGGCAATGGAAAATTACTTATATGATCTACCGATAAGAATAAAGCTTCACTAATGGAATATGAAAAAGATTGGAAATAAAGTAATCCGCGGTTTTAACTATTTGAACGCTTCTTAAGGAGAATGGTATATGAAATAACATCGGTGAGGCAAAGATACACTGAAGTAATACACTAACCATGCATTAAATAAGGAAGATTCATAAACTGTGCTATGTGGAATATATCAATGGCATGACGAAGAGAGGCAAGATGTCGTTGTCCAGATGCGATTGCTTGCACTTCACTCAAGCTGCTTACTGATAATTGATATTTCTCTTGCATCTATAAATTTAATGATATCAGTTTTAAAGAATATATATATGGCAAACAGAATGAATAATACAACAACCAAGTCAGACCTGTGAAAATATTCCTACTGCAAAGGGAACTACTTCCGTGTTTATATCTGAACGAACTGTACATAGTTAAGAATTTATTATTTTTTTACCTATTTAATATTAAACATTGATACCTTATTCAAATCCAATCGATCTGTGTAAATCGCATCCAAAATAATACGTGCATATATGCGTGGAAAAAGATGTTCATTGATGACAATTTCTAACTCCTCATCGCATAAAATACGCTTTTCTATCATAGATCGCAAATAACTGGATCGTGCTGCCAGAACTATTCCCGAACATTTTACTCGATAATCACGATCTTCACTATGACTCCCTCTTCCTAAAAATTCTGCATCTATATCCAAAGAGCTTATAAATAATAACAAAAAATGCAAGGATTTAATCAAAATATTACTGTTTCCTGCTGTAAAAACCAAGGTACATTCTCCTATCTGGGAATCTGCTGCCATAAGATCATTAGAAAGCGACGAACCACAACCATACCTTGAAATCAAATTTATGAATGGAAGTACCATAACTAATATCCAAAGCTACCTACTATCGGTATATCCATTATTTGTTATGCTAATTATGTCTACAATAAGGTTTTTCGGAATTTTCCATAAAAACTTTGATTTTAATTTTATTGCAAACATGCGGTTTACGGGAAAGATTGAATATAGTTCAAGCCTTTTGATGAAATAACTTCATAATAAAACATAGCCAGCTAGCTGACTTATTTGAAATAAAACCTTTGCAAAACAGTATTCAATGACTGTCGGTCGGAATCACATAATGATTTATCGTATTCACCAGAATAAATATAATACAACATAGCTTGGAATGTTTCTGATGATATGCTATTATCCATGAATAGAATTTCGAACTTTGCACTATCCGACTGCTGTGTAACCAGTGAATTCCAAAAATCAGAGAAATAACGACAACGCGCTCGAAGTATAAAGGAATGAGCAGCATAGCGGAGTCCCTGGAAGTGATGAAAGTTGACTCTTATAATAAAATGAATTAAAAAAATTTTTTACATCAATGGCACATGCACAATATGTTTAGAAAATAACATAGCGCTCCAATAAAACTGTGAACTGACAAAAAATAAAAGTAATTTGCGGAGTACATTTAAGATCCATTTTGAAACACTGATAACAGCTAAAGACACAGAAATTTGAATTGAATGATTATTCATTTTTGCTGCTTTGAAGTCAAGACCAGAAATCAGAAGGCAATAATAAATTTAAAAAGAAATACATCAATATTTTTTCATCTTTCACCTGAATAAACTTCCTGTGTAACTTGTTTCTCTTTTTGTAAATGACATACGATTCTTACGTTTTCCGAATCAACAAAAGATAGGTAAAAAATAATACTACTCTATTACTTATTACTCAAAAATTATTTGAATTGAATGATTATTCATTTTTGCTGCTTTGAAGTCAAAACCAGAAATCAGAAGGCAATAATAAATTTAAAAAGAAATACATCAAAAATTTTTTTGGACAGAAGTAACAGAATTATTACAAATCTTCGGAATTATTACTGAAAAGCAAATTCATAATTACCTTATGTATAACAAAGCAGTCAGAAACTACTTCATTTTTCCATGCATTGAGCAGATCTTTTGCTAGAACAGATGTGCTAGGTCGCGCTTCTTCAGCCATCGAAATCAAATCCCGCACCTTACAGGCACTTTCCATTTCCGTCAATAAAGCAGCAAGCTCAGTACTTGTCCAGTGACTGATGAGATCACAAAACGCACGCTGATCTTCGCGTGATATTTGTCGGTACTGCAACGAAAACACTAAAGCTAAATATTTTTCAATTTTTCGTTTAATTCCATAAAAGGACGGTAACATAGTTCCTACGAAATTGATGTCATATAATCTTTTTCTAACTTTTATAAGTCAGCAATTTAAAAAATCCAAAAGAAGAAAGAAAATTTAAATCTCTACATCGTTTCTTTAATGAATTCTACAATCCAAAATTAGCCGTGAGCGCAATCAATGGATTCAACTTATTGCTGACCGCTAAGTGAAATGCTACGAGTAAATTTCCGAATAATTTTCCCAATGGAACTGTGATTGGAAGGCAAAACAAACAACTTATTAATTTTTTAACTCGTAGAAACTGCCATAAAGAGCTTATTATTTTAACAGCTTAACGAATAATTTAACTAAAAATCATGCTTAACATGTAATTCTAATTAGAAAATTACACTTACCTTTCGTCGCCAGCGAAAATTTGATAATTTCTTAGTGAAACATTTGCTATGGACAAATGATATTGAACGACTATGCTGAACATCATCACCTTTACGTGTTGAGGTTGGCGCAATCCAATCAGGCCTCGATTCTTTTTGAATACTGCTATTCAATGAACCCATTGATTTCTTACTAGCATATCTTTTCTGAGATTTAAACAAAATCAAAGAAATCATTTAATGTTTTGTCTCAGATATTTTATAATATAAGAAAACTTACTGCTTTATTCAAAATTTCAACTTTTCGTATTTTAATTCATAATCATCTCTAAACACATAGCTCAAGAATGATCAAAATCAATCAGAGCATAGGAATGAATCGTCAGAAAAATTCGTCATATTAGTTATTATCCTAACTTAATCCTAAGCTATTATCATATATTATATATATTCTCAAAAATGTCTTTCCATCGGAAGCTATTCCACACTGAAAGGCAAGTAATAAATTTCCGAGAGTCGCGAATTGACCCTAGACCAACGAATCGTCTTCAGATCATTTGGCAATCATATTCAATGGTCATCGAGAGCTCTCATCTCTCAATTCCTTTCGAATTGGGCGATGTATCCATGTATCATCATCCACTGCTTTGGTATCAGTAATTTTCTCAATTTTTATTAAAACATTCTCCTCTCTCCTTCCTTTCTAGATCCTGTTTTTGGTTGAATTATCATCACCAATGTGCAATTTTCTGAAGGCCGTTCAGAAATCTAATCATGATTACTTTTGTTTTTTTCTTTTCTTTCATATTTGATTCAAAGTATATAGACTCAGTAATATTTGTTATGTTTTATTCTCAATGCAACCTTTGATGTGCTTGTTGAATTTTAGTTTTAGCATGCTAAAATTAAAAAAAATATTTTTTTCTCAAACTTTTTTTGTGAAATGAGAAAGGTGAAAAGAAGAAGAAATGAAGAGGTAAGCTTGCTTCAAATATTTTTACCCTGATATTTCGTTTTAATGATTACAGCATTTCCTGAGTGTATTTCTCTGGAAAGTAAATCCGTTCTTCGTTTTTCGCCGTGAGAGAACATTCAAAAATGAAGCTTTATAATTTAACAATAAGCTTTAATTCTAAATTCTAACTCCAGAATTCTTCCTCTTCTGCAATTTCCTTCTGAGATCGATGATTCAAAAGCTAATGGTAAAATTAAAGCCTTAAAAAATTTACAGAAATTATTCTACCCAACTCTGTGCTTTTTCATTCTATTTTACTCATTTCAAATATTCGCATGCAAAAATTTCAAAAACATTTACCACGAAAAAGATAAATCGTAAAGAAATATATAAAGAAAATTGGTCATTAATATCACATTATTTATTGGTACTGCATTTCTTATTGTATCTCCAATCCTCTTTATTTATTGCTTTCATTCTTATTGTACCTTCTATCTTTTTTTTTTACTAAATCAATTTCCGCTTAATTAATCTATCCCTTTACTAAATCAACTTCAATTTTATCTCTTTACTGAACCCATAAAACTCCTTATCACACTCGCATCTTCCCTATTGTATATGTATTCTTTACATATATAAACATACACAAAATACTCTTTGCCTTGCGTATTGTTATTGTATTGATATTTTCTCTCTTTATCATATCATTTTTCCCATTCTCTTTCTCTTTACCTTTCTATTCTTTTTTGCAATTTAATCTTTCTGAGAAAGCGTAATATTTCTAACTGAAATTTAACAGTAAAGAAAAAAGAAGAATTACCAATTATTATAAATGAATGGCGCAATGAGAGAGAAAAAGATATGATAAGAACGAAAGCGATATTTAGTAGAATGTGACAAAAACATTTGGAGATGATTCAGTTGCGCCAGTCATCAGTGCCATTAGCGTTTGATTTAGTTTGGTTATTATTTTCTTCATTTCATATTTCATATAAATCTATCATTTCAATCCTTTTTCCATTCAACACAAACATGCGATATTTCTTCTCTTTTTCCGTCTTCAGAATGACTCTTTTTCCGTCTTCAGAATGAATAGAAGAAACCGGTTTAACAAATCTGTGAATCCTGCAACTTCGTTCCTATACTTTTTCTTCCATTTTTCTGCAAACTTGCTGTAATACATTTCATTTTGTTTGAAATTAATCATTCAGAAGTAAAGAAATTTAACAAATATATTTTATTTGATAAACAAAACATTCGTACTACTTCATGTAAACTGCGCTTTCTTGACAGTTGTATATATATATTTATATGTACATATATTTGTCTCTCTCTCCCTCTCTCTCTCTCTCGTTAATTATGAAAACCCAAAAAAAGAAAAAACTCGTTATTTCTCTAAATTTTGAAAATTTCAATCAGTGTTGATTGAAATTGAAAAAAATAATTTTTTATTTTTAAATAGTGAATGCTTAAAATAAATATATTAATAAAATCAAGGGGTTTAAAGATTTTTCTATATATTATCTAATGAATTCAAGCCTCAAATGGCTACCATTGAATGACCCATTCTTTTCTCTGTCCACAAATTACGAATGAATCATCATCAAATACAATATAAAAATATATTTTAATTTAATTGAGCTTCATGCTCTCCATTGCTCAAATATCAAAACTTTTATTTCATCATTTCTTTTTGCTTCTAATTTACGGTAAGTGTCACTTATTTTACTAGATGATCTTTGAAAAAAAGAACTTTTAGGCGTTTGGAATTTGTACCGTAGTAATTTGATGCTTAAAATGCATCATAAAAATATAGCCAACAGAATCAGTGATCGGGACACTTAAATAAATTTATATTATGTAAGAATTAACCGTATTTTTTCCTTCTCTAATCCAACACATTAATTAATACGATATTTATTATTTTAATTTTTAGTATCTCCCGGGAAATGACAATATGACCATCTTTTCTTTCTGGGATTTTTTGAAATTATATGTGGAATATAATGTAAAAAATGTTACTATTGGCTCAAACAAAATAATTTCCAATGATCGTTTTCATGTTTAGTAACAAGAAATATTATATATTGTTGATTGTCCGTCCGGTATAACGGTAACAATTTTAAAATCTATCTGTTTTTACTTTCAGCTTTCTAATATGCTTGTAATTAATTAATTAATTAATTAAATTAAAGATGTGGTTGGTAATCTTTATAGAAATGAGAATGAAGGATGGGAAGAAGAGGAGTGGAATAGAAAGAGAGAGAGAGAGAGAGAGAGAGAGAGAGGGGGTTCAGAAAAGTCTTTGATCGAAGATTCATTTGTTAAAACCGAATTATTTCAAATCTTTTTTGGTCTTTTATCATTTCTGTTGTCGAATGAATGAGATGAAATTTATTTAATTCAAAGTTCTCTTAAAAGAGTTGAGGTCATTCGACTGAAATTTTCTTTTCTTTAAACAAAGTCCGATCACTAGTATTGTTACTAGTGATCGAATCGGATAAGGTACTTTTATAAAGAAAATGATTAGCAATTGTGCTGATAAATTGCATCTTGCAATATAAATCTTTGAAAGGCTTAGAATAAAGCATACTATGCTGATTTAGATATCATTTAATGATAACAGTGGAAGAAATCTTCTGAATACTATGTAAATAGATGTTAAAGCTTCAGAAAAGATTTATGACATTAATTGACTTTATAATCAATCTATAAATATACCATTTTAATCTTATATTAACTTTTAATATATTTCTATTATTGTTTGATAAAAATACTATTTAAGATCACATTATAATATCGTGCCGTGCAATACCGTACAATTGCAAATGGTGCTTTTATTATTCTTCACTGTTTTATATTATATAGCTAAGATATTTTGAAATTTTCAGAAATAAATGAAATTACTATTCTGTGAACGAGTAGTTATGGTTTTCATTAATAAATCATAACAAATATTTTTCTTTGCCTTTAATTTTATTTTTTCCAAAATCATTTTATTCCTCATTTACCATTTACTTCTTTTCACATGAAACATTTCATTGGAATGGTTCATTGTTTTACATATCGATATCCTATCCACCAATGAACCAACCAAATTATCACTTCGCTCCTTGTCAATGAAAGATGTGAAAATGCAACTAGTTCGTGAGCATTCCACTAATTTCTATTCTGTTCGAAATAAAATTCAACGAAACTATAGATGGGTGTGCAAACATGTACAGATACTAACACAAACGCCATACACACACCACATACACATACACATACTCACACAGATATCCGTTATGTATCGGTTAGTTCTAAATGCCTCAAAATCATTAATTATATTAAGGAGACTTTTTTGGTGGTAACCAGTTCATGTGATAATTCTTTTTCTAGTTGGGCATGAGAAAGAGAGAGAGGAAGAGTTAGACTGTTATTACCTTTTTTTTCTGAATTAGTTTTACAGTTTTGAAAGACTGGATATTTAGATTTTAAAAGTGCAAATATTCGACAAGGAACTATTTTACAAATGTAAATCCCAATTTCTATTTCTAAAATTTGTGCGACGAGATGAATCATTTAACAATGCAATTCCGAGTGTTACTTTCATCGTAGTTCCTTCGGAAATCTTTTTGTACTATAAATTCCTCATGAAATCTAAAATTTCTATTTGCATATCATATCTCTTGCTGTCTGATGTTATATGATTTCAGAGCCTTTGAAGAGACCGTAAAAATTCGCATTAATTTGTCAAATATATTATAAACTATTGTGAAGATATCATTGCCTTTTAATTCACTTTTTATCATTTAAAATAAATTGACAATAATGACAAATATTCCTATCATTATTTATTGCAGCTGAAATTTAAAAACTCTATGAGAAACAGCAAGTTCTGAAATTTTGGATTTCTGGAAATGTGCACATATTTTATTTATTTCCTATTTGAAACAAAAACTATTTGTCTAACTTTTCAGCTAACAGTCAAAAAAATAATTTAACAATTGCATCTTATAAAAGCAAACCCATAAAATTACCATTTTTTACCTTTTTTCTTCTTATTTTCTTAATATTTAATTTTCAATTAATTTCTCCAGCTTTTTTTATCTAACGGATATTTCTTTTATATAGCATAATCAACTCTAATCTATTTATTTATGGATTTGAGGAAGATTTTCATTCTTCTAATCATCTTCATTATTTTTTATTACAGTCATTCTACGCGTATCACTTCTCATCTTCGTTCACCGCTGAATTCATATCTCGCCAATAAATTAGCCTTCTTCAGATTTCAAAATTTTGCAACTTGAATATCGAGCAATATTGAAGCATTTAATGGTACATAAATTATGGATGATTAAACAAACTCAAAACAGCGGGCTATTTAAAATATTTACAGTGTTATAGGCATTGAAAAATTAGTAATGAAGCTATTTTATGCCAATATCACTTCTGATATTGTCGCTTTACTTCCAATCTATTTCATTTTAAAGAAATTTCGAAAAATCATAGAGGATATAATATATTCTGCAGAAAATAATCATCATTATCATTATTAGCAGTTTGGCTATAATGTAACTATTATCATTATCATTTATCATTCTCATTGTTTATCATATCTCCTATAATGAAATGTTACCTTCATCAACATTCTTGTTATAATTTCATTTTCCGTAGTGATTAATGTGTGTGTGTGTGTGTATGTGTATGGAATGTGAAAATAGAAAGATGTAACCAGTTTTTTGTGAATAAATTTTAGTACATGTATACTCATAAAGATAGAAATATATATATATACGTCTACTTCAAAAGCATTTCTTTTTCTAAAAAGTTCTTTTTGTCGTTTATATCAGTTTGCCAATGTGACAACATATCATTGTGGTAATGGAAATTTAAATGTTTGTTTGATGATATAAATTAGAGCAAATAAGTAGAAAGTTTTGTAAGAGATGAATGATCGTCAGAGGTTGAGCTTTTTTAAGTCAAGTGGTATTAATTAATTTAGATAATTAATGTGGAAGATGTTAATTCACTCTGACAATTATTAGTGTGGACGAATAATTTTACAGTGACGGCGCATTTATTTCGAATTAAATGAGAATTTATTTTAAAATAGGCTTAAAGGAGAAATGAAACAGTGGTAATTAAATTTCCTTTGATACAATGTCTTTTTCATTCTTTAATTTTTGATTGTTGAAAAAATATTATTTTTCAAATAATACGAATTTATTCAAATTATAGTTTCAAGTTTTCAAGTCTACAATAATTCATTTTAACATTGCGTTATCATAAATGGAGAACAAAAATGCAAAATTAATTTGTAGTTGATAATGTTTGCAATACTCATTCTAAACATTATATTTTTTGGTTGTCTCTTTTATTACTGAAATTATGGCTCAATAAAATCGTAGTAAGTGCTAAAAATGAATGATCGCCAGTGAAAAACGTTTCAAGTTGAATACTAACGAATTGAAAAAAATGAAATGAAAAGACTGTTGATAACAGAGTATTTTTGCCATGTAATTAATTATCTAATAACAGATCTCTTCAATATTGTACCTGTTCAGGAGATGAAATGATTAATAATAATTTTATTATAATATCCACTAACTGGTAATACAAATCCAAAATGATATTTAAGAATTATCAAAATTTTAATTTTATAGTTGGAGACATTTTGGTACGCTTAACTCTTGATATAAGTGATTCTTTGATTTCACTTACAGCGGTAATCTTCTAAAGTTGAAATTGGAAGTAGGCAACTGTTATTGTTATTATCATGGTATCTTTAGTTACTGATATATTTGTTAACAAAGAACTATTCCAGTGGAATAAATTGATTGTACAGATACACATTCTGTACAGTTATTTTTTCTGCATTTTCCTGATTCCTTCTTTTGTATGTTTACTTTTTCCTTTTTTATTCATTTTCAGGATATTTTTCCTTCATAAATTAACTGATAATGGCGCAATAGCATTCTGTTGAACCAACTAATGTCACTGTTTCACCTGTCACTTCTTACTCCTTTCCCTCCCATGCCATCGTCCTATTTTGTTAACTTCAATATTTTCACTCTCCTAAAATGGATGTAAATTCTGCATTGTTTACGTCTACTAATTTATCAACAAAAAAAGAAATGGAAGAAAATTGGGTTAAAATGAAAGCTATGAAAAAAATGTGAAATTACTTCTTTCAATCAAAAAGAAATAAATAACAAATAAAAAAAATATATGAAGATTTGAAAGAAATATGTGCATTTGAATAAAGATATATGTAAAAATTAACATAATCATTTGTACAACACTATCTGATTACCTGTACCAACTGGTCATCATCTATTATTTCCCGCTCTTATACTTTCCAATCACAACTTATCCATCTTCTAATTATTTATAGGGTTTGTTGTGGTCATCACTTATCCAATCATTTTCTCTATTTCTTTCATTATCTGAAACCTTTGAAAAGTTTGCGTTTTTTTTGATCATTTAAAAAGAAAATGATTATAGAAATGTATAAGACAAG
This sequence comes from Cercopithifilaria johnstoni, assembly GCA_916381525.1. Classification (NCBI taxonomy): domain Eukaryota; kingdom Metazoa; phylum Nematoda; class Chromadorea; order Rhabditida; family Onchocercidae; genus Cercopithifilaria; species Cercopithifilaria johnstoni. Next base: position 53,603 of record CAKAEH010001135.1, read on the forward strand.
AAAGGAGAATAAGGAGAGATAATAGAAGGAGAAGACAAAAAAGACGATAGAAGAACCTAATAATAAGCATTATTTATATGATCTAATATTTCATGTCCAAATTTTTCTTTACCGCTAAAATCTTAAGTATAAAGGTAAAACCAAAAAATTTTAGTACGCTGTTTTGTTCCCTTTTATAAAATGATTATTGATATTATTGTAAAAAACAGTTATTGTCTAACATTATGGATTGTAAGAAATTTTTGCGTTCAACTTCAAACATTCCAAAGAATGGATGATTCGAAACTTTTTTCTCTGAAAAACTAGTTGGAAAATCTTCTTTCCATATTGTCTTACCTTACCATATGTACATTTTTCTAATATCGATATATGTATATATATTGATATATACTGATATATATATATATATATTGATGAAGCAAATTGGTGGCTATATGTGTGCATGTGTTGGTGAAGTAAATTGGTGGCTGACTTCATCAATTTTGAAATTTATCATCTTTTTTGAGTTTAAGTTTTAAAAGCTACGGGAAGCTAGGCATCTAAGCTTTATTAAAGCCGATTTGATTATTTGTTGTCATATTTCTTCATTCATAATATTTGACTAAACAATAGATTTCTTTGACCAATAACTGTAATAAAAGATGTTAAAGTTAATCTAATTTAAATTGCTGAAATTTCTTGATCATTGCTATAATTCTCTCTTATTTATAATTCCTGATATTGTCTTTTTGTTTTGTTTTTTTTCTATCTGTTTATGAATTTTTGACATAACTTTAAGAGGCATAGATTGAAAGCTTAACTTCCCCATTATCAATTCCAAAGACAAAAATTATTTTGCAGTGCTTCCAGCTGTTGCAACAAAATGAGATACACCTTGTTCATTGAATACCATATAGGATTGGTTCGTTGAATTTTTCATTTTTTTTAGGAAAAAAGTAGAAGCTATGTAATCACTTTTTACAGTAACAAGTTATATGTAATTTTTAAATAGATATTGATAATTTATAATTTATTAAGTGCGTTTCATTGAAATATACTGAAACAAGTACAAGTAATACGATATAAGTGTGACGTGGTATTCACGTGTAATAACGTATTCTTATTTAGCTAAAAACGTGTATGATTCTATCTGTGATACAAATAAACTTAATTTATAAAGATAGAGAAGCCTTCCTTATCTATTAATAATAAAAACAAAGAAATTTCAATATATTCTGATTGTATTTAAGGAGAAACCTTCACGAACTTACCCACAACTATTGCTTTTTTTGTTTTTTCAGTTTTTTCAAAAATCTAAGCGTGTTATTTTGTTTTCTTCAAATTATTTTGTTTATTTCTTCTTAATATTCATTCTTTCAAGTTTTGATATATTTTGTTGACCTTTCATGATACCTTTTATCTCATACATATTTATTATCAAGTGATATTTGACTATCATCCTAAATAACTAGCAATGGTTTTTATATATTTCGTTGACCTTTCATGATACCTTTTAAGGAAGGTATATGGTATAAGTTTCAGATAAGCTTTTTTTAGATATATATTTAAAATTTCATAATTTTAATGTTAGAAATTTTTATGCTAGAAATGAATGAATAGAAGGAGAAGGAATTACTACTAGTCAGTGAACATCCTTTAAGGAGGATTCATGGTTCAATTTATTAGAAGGATGATGACAAAACTATTGATTTCGTCACCGAGAGCAATATTCGAAATGAGCCTTTTCAATGACGAACATATGTATCGCTCACTCGTCTCTCTATTCACTCTGTTCATAAGCAGACTGTAATGACTCTCTTTCTTCAATATCGTCTACTTTGCTCATAAAATTTTCAAAACCTAATGGAACATTTATGATTTTCAGTTATTCATTTTATTCGAAACAATAGCTATGTAATGTAAGCGAGTGTAATTCTCTCTCAAATGGCTCTAATAAAATAATAATAATAATATGTGAGTGAGATATGGGAAATGTGAACGAACGATTATTCTTTTCTCAACAACGATACTTAGTTCGTTTTGCAACGCAATGCGATAAAAATTGTACGAATCCAATGAATTTTTTTCCAGTTGATTGAATTAGGACAATTGCGCGTCTTAATAAAACTAATTCTGTTTATTTTTTCTTTCTTTCTCTCTCTCTCCCTCTCTCTCTCTTATTTTATAACGAAGAAAAAGAATGTTACAATTCAAGTTTTAATTATTTCATATATTATCTGTAAAGGAAATATAAGTGATTGTTGAGTTTTGAAAAGCAGAAAAATAGCATTTTATTAGAAACTATTCGAAAATTTTTATTAAATTGGATAATTCAATGGGAACGATAAACTTAATTGATGTAATTTAGATTATTCACACTCAATTCACAACAATTTATAATTCATTTCATTAAATTCATTAGATCTTTTACCCATTTCTTTAATTTTACTCTTTTCTATCATTCAAATTTTTTCTTAAACTTCAATCATTTATTTGTGATAGATTAGGACAATTTAGTCTGATTTTATCGACATTTGATACTAATACAGAAAGATTTTTCCTTGTAATTTACTTCTATCTTCAATGGAGAGAGAGAGAGAAAGGGAGAGAGAGAGAGAGAGAAAAAGAGACATTGTCACCCTTCCCCTTCGTACTTTCTTATTTACAATTAGGCCAGATAATTTCTATATAAAACATAATAATTCTTGGCTACACATTATCATCGATAAAAATGACCAAAACATGCACTTGTGTGGATGATCAAAGGCTTTTTCTCAGTTTTTTTACTTTAATTTTTATTGCCTTGAAAATCAATTTATTTGTTATTTCCTATTTTAAAATTATTCCACCTAATAATTTCTTTTCGCTAAATGCAATTAACGTTATGTGCTATCAAAATTGAAGCAACAAGAAAAGTGGAAGAGGAGGAAACCCAGCTGGTAATAAAATTATTATTCGGCTTCAAAATGATCCACGGAACAAAACTACTCTGTCTCATCGTAATTAATTGCTTGGCAAACTAGAATCTCTCTCATTAGAATAATGAGAGAGATTCTAGTTTGACTGACATACTTCCTGTATTGTCGAGCAAGAATTGATATTCGAAGGAACTATAGAGTTTGATGAAGTTTAACAGTCGCGAATATTAGTGGAAGAAGATATGATCCAATCATTCCTGCCAGCAATAGCTCCTATATTATATTATAGAACTAACAATCTCCCATTAACGTGATTGGTAGCCTTAAAAATTAAGGAACAAAAGTCGGCTCTATCGGAGTCAATCATGTCCGGAATATATTAAAATATATCGTCATTTTTATTGTACTGTAAGATTGTTGCAATATCACTTAATTAATAATATTAACCAGTAAATATGATGATAATATGAAATTACTGAAAATTTCCATTTATTTCAGATGAATAGTCAAGTTGGGAACAATCGCATTTCAAGTAATTGATTATAGCCAAAAATTCCGAATTTTAAATTAAGCTTCGATGATGAAAATTTTAAAAAAATATATTATAAAAATGATATATAATCAAATTATATTAGCTCGTTAAAAACAATTGTCTTTGGGAGTATTTTACGGTCTATACGTGTCTACGTGTCTTTACGTGTCTTTTTGGAGAATTTTCAACCATTTATAAAACAAAGAAGTTTTATAAATGGTTGAAAATTCTCCAATAAAATATATATATGCTAGCAAAATGATTGATAATAAGAATATTTTAAAGATTAAACATAATGAAAGAATATTATTATGTAAAGTAGAAAAAATAAATGAATGTGAAAGAAAAGTTATGCTAAACTATATTATCAATATCGTGGAATTTTTGCATAGTTATACAAAGGAATTTCGATTACGAATGATTATTGTTTGTATAATTGATTGAATTTTCTATCTTCGTATTTTTAGCGTAAGTTCAATTCCTCGAATTTATTACTCTCTTTTTTTTGCATTTAATTAAAGATGCGAAAGAAAAGGATAGGTAGATTTTGCATAATAATTGTCGATATTATTCCATTTTAAATCAATTTCCTCCCTTACATTTATATATATATATGTACTGGATTAATATATAATGTTATCAAATATGCTTGGATAGGTTTATTTTGATCAGCTAAATTTATGCATAAGTTAAGAAGCAGAAATTGTTGAAGATATAGTTAGCTTCTTTATGCATCATGTTCTTAAGTCCTGAAAGAGCGGGATGAATTAGGACAAAAAAAGTATGGTAAGGAAATATTTCGCTTTGAGCCGGTGAAAAAACGTTTTTTCAACGGCTCAAAAATGGTATTTTAATTATCGGATAGTAAGCAAATATCAGTTTGTAAAAGGAAGCGCTTTTAATTTTGCAATTTGTTCGTTTTGTGCGGCTACAGAAATGTCGTCGTCTGTAAAGCCTTATCACTCATCGCAAGAAACACTATTCGATCGATCGATTGATTTATTAAAGACATTTGAGCATTCGATAAATTTTCAACGAGCTCATATTTTGTCATTTTTGAAATCACTGAAGCACAACAACTACAGCATACTATTCTGCAAGGAAAAAAAACGGGTGGTGAAGTGGACTGATATCGACAACGGTCAATCGGAGCAATGGTTTATCTTTCTATTTTGCTCATTCAACTCCCAGTTTAACTCTCTTTTACTATCACTTCTTGTCATATTTCTCAAATAATTAATTTCATTTACAATAGCTTTCCATCTTGTTGATAAAGTGTGAACTTTTATCTTCACTGATATCATCAGTAATTCGAAAATATTAGCAACCTTTTGGTGTGAAAGTTAATCAATTATTATTTATGAGTTATTTTTACTTATTCATTTCTCTGCCGATATTTGTCCATTTTCTCCATCTTTTTATTCATATTTCTCCAATCCTCTCCCATAAAACTACCAGTATATTTCTGATAACATTTAATAATCAATTCCCTTCTTTTTTTTCTTTCTATAAACGAGAATAAGTTTTTCTATATTTCATATATCGGCTTTCAAAATGATATTTATTTGAAATTTGTAATAAAAATCATTTTCTTTTCTTAGACCGTTAATTAGTTATAATTGTTTGTATATAGGATACAATGAAATGATGGTAGAGGAAGCGTATTTGTCGTATATTAGGGAGAGGATGGAAAGGAAAAGAGAGGGGAAGAAAAGCAATAGTGATAGTGTTGCTGTTTTGCGTCTTATGATCGGTGTATATCTTTTGTTAGTTATTTCTCGATAAGTCTCTTGCATTCTTTTCATTTTTCTACAAATATAGTTGTTAAAAACAATCTTCTACATATTCTGTAGAATTTTTGTATATTAATTTGAAAATAATAGATATAGGATTCATTTCATGATTTGCTTGATCTTTATGAGTGGTTCAAGAATTTGATACTCTTTCTTCATTCATATCATTAATTCTCTAATATTTTGAATTGGCTAATGCATGTATGGGCTATATTATAACTTTTAAACCAACGATAACCGCTTGTTTATCAAAACTTGCTGACCTTGATACTTCTTCATATGCAGTTTCGTTATTCATTCGATAATTTTCAATTTGCTCATTTCCTACCTGCAAAGGGTCAAATGGATTGACCTCTATGCGGTTACACAGGCAATCTATCTTTTTTTTTTAGAGTGATGGACGATTTCATTGTCTACTTTAGAGCGGTAGATTTTTTTGAATCAGTTATAAAGGAAAATGATATTTCAGCATAAAGAATAGTTTTGTTAATTTATAATAGTAACAATATTGGTTTTCTAAGGTATTGGTTTTTTTACTGTACAAGTGGGGATTGTCCACGTTACCACATTATTTGTTGTAAAGCTGGACACGTTGGTAAATTCATGTTACCACATTATTTGTTGTAGAGTTGGACACATTGGTAGATTCACGTTATCACGTTATTTGTTGTAAAGTTGGGCACGTTGGTATCACAAGATTTATTTTCTGAAATAAAAAAATCGGATTGATTCAGGTGAAAGATCAAGTGTGAATAAACGATAAGTGGGAAAAGGTGAAATTGAGGAATTGATGAAAGAAAAAATTGACATTAAAATGGCTGGGATCGGATCACCGCGTAATTCATTCCCTGTTAATGGCAGTTTAGAAGTGTTACGGATGAAAATGGATATCGATTCTATGTCTCGTCAATCAGCTATGATGATTAAGTTTACTGATGAAAGCATTGCCGCTCTTAAATTAGCTCAAAAGACACGACAACCGATACGATTAAAAATTGATAAACAGGTTTGTTATATATGCCATACTTCTATCATTAAAATGTTGTCGCATTTAGTAAATGGATTTGGTATGTTTTAATCTTTAATTTTAATATTGGTGAACAAATTTTTCCTGCAATTAACTTCATCGAAGAGAAATGCTCTATTTTTTCTGAATTATGTCATCAAATGATCGAGGCTTTCTGATCAACGTGTAATAGGAAATCGCAACTGATCAATGAGAAAATCCGGATAATATGATGAGATATCATTGTACTTATACCTTTCTGCTGATTCAACCATCTAACTCTAACCCGAAATAGTCGGCCATCTAGTGAATTCTAGTCTTAAAATGATCAGAATTCTTTAGTTAGTTGATCTCTGATCTAAACTTCACTTGTTAGGTACCATTTATTTGTAGAAAGAATCTAGGTGAAATTCAGAAAAAAAGTTTTGTTCCATGATTTTCACCCATCCTAACATCTACTCTGTTCTAATGGATCGCAATAACTAGAAAATATTGTGGCGAAAAGAGTACTTTATTCTTCAGAATCTTCCCAGATTGATATTTCTGGCATTCCAAGTGCATCCTTACGATCAATATTTTCATTGAAATATTGCATTATTTTTATTCAACTTCCATCATGATTAATAGCATGTGAATTCCATCCTCTTTCTTACTTTAGTTAGAAAATTTTCTGGGAAAATTGAGAAGTTTTAAAAAAATTTATAAAAATTTACCCTTCTTTGACGGATCCGTATTCCATGATTTACCACTTGTTGACTTGAAGATGTAAAGCTTATTTTAATGAACTTTACAAAATTATAATCGTAAAAATTAAGAGAATCGGAAAATGCAAAGTTGTGTGAAAGAAGATTTTGGATGATATTTTGAGTTTTTTTTTACTACAGGGAGGTGCTATTGAAATCGGTTGTAGTGGACAGACAACCAAATTTCGTTTCGTCATACAGGAAGTACCGGGTGCACCAGCTGATGCTGTATCTTATGATTGTCAAAAGAGATACCGGACAGTGGCTACTTTTCATTCCAAAATACAGGCAAGCGCATACTTTTTTTCCTGGAAACTTTTATACTCTTTTAATAACGAGGATATACACATACTACTCTCCTATTAAATAAACAGATCTGAGATATTTTGATGAAGTGAAACAATTCAAGGTGCAGACCACTGCGAAAGCGCTTGCGGAAACACGCGATAAGCTTATTGAGGAAGAAAAAAAGAAACAAATGAAGGAGTCGTCAAGGTCACTTTTTTCATTAAATGTTTCTTAAATGAAGAAGGATGGATCAATATTGCTTCGTTTGAAAAATAATTAAAATAGTTCGATCCGGGCGACTGTTTTGCAGTACCACAATAACATGATTTCAAATAACTACTAAATTACGATCCACAAAGTGGCAAGGTATCATTATACAGGTGAATTAGACTGATTATTTCAGATTTAATTAGATTTTTAACAATTTCTTTTCCAGACATAAACATGAACAACATTCAGTAACTGTGAAGCGTGCAACGAATCCATTTGCAATCAGCGCTCAACGTCCAAGTTCATCATCTTCCGCTCGATCTTATTATTCTGATTCTTCAAGCAAAAGTACTGCATCCAAAGTAAGAATTAGATTATTCGCAAACTTTTTTTTCATTAACAATAACACTTTGGTAATATCCACTAAGTTTGGAATAATATCTTACATTATGAAGAATCGAAAGAGATTATTTTCAGAGAAAAAAAAAGGACTGCTGAATTATAGTTCCAGTAGTTTTAGTAGCTAGGTTCGAATCATGCTTTTTATTGATTTCGGAAATAAATTTCTTGCTGGTAATTCCTGAATAATCACTTTGTTAGATATTGTAATCAATCGGAGATGAAGTTTTATAATCTACTTTGTTAGATATTGTAATCAATCGGAGATGAAGTTTTATAATATTTTAATGAGAAATATGTAAAATTTTTTCTTTTTCCTATACATTTTTCAATTATCGATAGTGAAATGTTTAGAGTGTGGGTAACCAGCAGCAACGAATCTCTTCTAATGCATCAGCTGGTATGTAAATCTCCATTTTGAAAGACTTCGTCTTATTTTTCTTACTTCTAGCAATTATTTTCAATTTCAAATGTTTGTTTAAGTTTTTTCCGTTCAATATTAAAATTGGACGATGATTCATTCAATCAAATAATATTAGGAGGACTTAGAAATTAATTGGATGATGAATCCTTCTAATAAGTGCACTATTTGTTAACAATGTAATATATCTAATTCATAAGCCTATTGAAGCTGGTGCACGATCGTTTGTCCGCGCAGAACTTTCAAGACGACCGCTAAGAAAACGTGTCATACATTTGGTTATTCTTGGACGATTCTCTTCGGCAAGTGAAATTATTACGCAAATACGAAAAGATTCATTGAGTGAAGAGATTGCTCAGGAAGATGTTGATCGAATACAAGATATTACCGATGAGGTAATTTGTTGTGTTTATAATATAGCTCATTTATTTGACGTATTTAATTGGCTATTTTTGAGTTTTGATATAACTTTTCAAAAGAGATAGGGAGATATCCATTTCCAATGTATAATTAGAAAATATTCTTCTTTAGTGTGGAAGGCTACTTTTTTTGACTTCATTAAAATCATTTTTTTATTTGTAGAAGTTTAAATTGAAATTGTGTTTGTCCTATTTTTCGTCTTTTTGCATCACATTTATTTTGTCTAATTGATCGGTAGGCATATCATTGTTTTAGAGTGCATCAGCAGAAATATATCTTATTATTTCAAATGACAATACAAAATTAATTGGTTTAAGATATGTAAAGAATTATACTTTCGATAAAACAGAACTATTTAAAATTAATTTCAATTTCAATTTATTTATATTTGCTTCAATGATATCAGAGAATTTTTTTGAATAGAATTCCTGCAATCCACAATATGAAATTTATGTCTCCTAATTCTGTGCTTATGGGAATGTTAGTCATTCTTGTTAGGTCACTCAAAGATTTTTCCGAAATCCTAGAGCTCTCTTTGGCTAAATGCCTTCAAAGTCAAAATGATTAATTTATAATCATCAGTCAGATTTTCTTCTGTTATTGGTTATAGTATTTTACCTACTAATCTTCAATCCAATGTTTACTTTTAATATTCTGACACATTAGTTCTCACTTTTTTCTTTCCTATTAGTAACTTCCGAAAGATACGAAGTTTCAAATTTATCAGAAGTCCATCCAATATAATTCGATGTTGGTTTCTTAGAAATAAACTGTAGCAGTCACTCAATCATTTTTTTTATTCTTTCTGCTTTCAGGCTTTCATTGATTATTTTTTAATCAAGTGTGAAAATTTTTATGAAATCCAGCTTGTTATTTCTTTCGGAAGTTGCTAATAGAAAGAAGAAAGTGAAATTAATGTATTAGAATATTGAAAAGTAAATATTAGATTGAAGATTAGAAGATAGAATAAACAAGGTATAAATTTCTAGCATTCAGATTGGAGAATTGAATCGTGAAACTGGTCGATTGCAACTCAAACAAGTATACTATAATGAGGTTTTTTTTTTACTTACAGTTATTTTCAAAATAAAATGATGATGTGGATGATAATGATTGTATTATAAGAAGTTCAAAAGAGAACGTTGTGCTATGCTTTACTAAAGTAAGATTTATCACTGCTAAAAATTCTGAAAATATGGAATAACTAATTTGATTTTTTTTACTTTTTTATAGGTTGATGCACGTTGGCCAGGTTTTAGTTCAGATGAAAAAAGTTATGTAAGGAAGATTTTGTCCGGTAGCTTGGGTAATAATGTTTCAAATTTTGCACCGATACGAAAATCAAGAATTGTTCCCATAACGGCTCCTGGATCAGGAACGCTGATTAATAATGCAGCTTCATCAACAGATGGTTTGTTATTTATTTATTTTTTCACGATAAATTTTCAATTTTTTTTGCTGATGCATTAGCTTTTTCATTTACTTGCATGATGATTTATTTATTCAGTTGAATATGCATGAAAATTTTTGCATTAAAAAATTTATAAATTTAATGGATTGATCAACATGAAAACGAACAAAAAAATGAAGGAAGTAATTAAAGCTTAAATGTTCATTGGCTTTGTTTTTGCATCGATTATTTGTGGTCGAATGATTTCAATCTTGAAAAAATCGTAAAAAATTTAAGCTCAATATTCATAAAACATAGCGAAAAACAAAATTCTTTTTTGGTGAATACAGCATACATTTATATATATAAAGAAACATATTCAAATGGAAAAACTTCTGTAATTTCATTTAAATTCAACTAATTTCATATTTTGCATTTAATCAACGATATATTTTCAATCCTTACCTTATATCAAGCTCACTTAAGATGAGATCTTTTGATTGTTCCCAGTAAATCTTTTTTTATGTGACTTGGTTCTATGAATGAATAATATTTATTTTCATTAGATAAATCGTAAAGTTTGATTATTCATACATTTTATCATCTAAATTAATGAAAGTGTAATTTATTTTCGCAAACTTAATATTTTAAGCAAATTCCCTTCATATATTCGCAAAAGATGAATAATTCTGGTTTGAATATGAAAATTAAATTTATTTTAAGACATTTTTATTATACTACAAACATATATCTGAATCAAAATTCTTATAAGATGTGGTTAGAGTGAGATAAAATCTAACTTATAGTTTTGAAGTTTGTTTGTTTTGTTTGTGCTTTTATGCTTCTGTTTGTTTGTTATATATTTGAGGATCTTAATTTGTAATCATAAATAGTTTATCTCGTTATAATATCAATGTATTTAAAAGCATTTTTATTATTTGGAACGGTTGTTGTTTTCATACATTGTTGTACTTCTTCGAAATGATTATTCATAAATATTCATGCTTCGTTCTTATTGACAAAACTTTGCCTAATATTTCTTTTTCTTTCGTATTTAAAAAGTTATCACTTCTCATTTGTGATGTGATTGAAATGAAGTTTTTTTTTTTTTAATTTGACTTTACTCATGAAGCAAACCTTTATCAGTGTTCTTTTTCCCTTTTGGGACTTAGCGGAATATTCAACATATTGTATGATGATAATGATAATTTAATATTATATTTATATTTTTTAGAATCATCTTTTCGTGCTGTACAAAGCAAATCTCCGGAATCCACAGCTTCCAGCATTAGCTCAAAAAGTCCGGCTGAAATTAACAATAATGTAAATAATACGGGGATGGAGTAAGTTCTTTAAGTTGTATATGATATCATTTTAGCGAGTCTGAAATTGAAAATAAAAGTTAATTTTCTATTGCTTATTGGTTTTGATATCACTTATTTCGTTTACTTTACAGAGGTAAAGTGAATGATGATCTCAATAACTCAAGTGTGCTCAATTCAAAGCGACGTGCTAATTCAATAGCACCTCCTCAGATCACCTCCAAGCGAGTGCGACAGCAATCGTTATCACCACCGGAAGATCCATCGAATGCTAATTTAACCACGAATCCACAACAAACGGTATGTTTTCATTTTTTATCGATAATTTTGATAGTAGACATAGAGCTGATGGAAGTCAAAGCTGCTTGTGATTGCTCTATACCAATGGTATTTCGTAATACCTTTGACTTATCGTTATTTATAAGTGCATAATACTGCGTGTTTTTTTGTTCCAGTTGAACCGCTTTTTAATTTTAAAGCGGTAATACTGCGATTATTTAAGATATGCTGAAAACTTTAGCCAAATGTTTTTGAGATGTTTTTGAGAACTTACACCATTGTGATAATGGGACATAAATCTTTAAAATCTTCCAGCGAAAACAGATTTATTGTTTATTGACTTCTGTACTGAGTTGATTTCTACGACATTTCCTCTTATTTTACTTCTAGTTTATGATAGATGAATTTTTTACTCTATTCAGAAAAATACTGGTCAAAGTACTATTGGACTGAGTGATAGTGAACGACCAGCGGAACCAATGAGCTCTACAGGCACTGACTTATCGCCTAATTCTGCACCACAAACTAGTCGTGATTGGTTGAAGGAATTTCCAGAACCACGTAGTTTAGAAGAAGCTGAATTATACTACCTGAAGTTTCTGGTAATATTAATTTTTCTTCATTTTATTCCTCAAACTTGATACTTAGTACAGTAATTTTTTGAATTTAGATGGCGTTTTTGGACTTAGAATTACTAGCTTCGAAAATTTTTTCGACAAAACTTCTTGAGATATTCTCCTTTAAGATTGATTTTAAGCCAATCTTATTATCCATTTCATTGGATACCGGTAGAATCCTAGCTTTTGACTTGATAAATCCCGATGTTTTCTTTGGTGCTTCTTCCATTCTATAAAATAAAATTTCATTTGTTTGTTAAAACATGAATTCAGGAAGATTATCCAAAGTACCTGACATGTTATAATCTTCTGTCAGCTGTAGTAAACGAATTCAAAGGACTAGAAAAAAAGATGAATGAAGCGCCGAAGAATTCAAAAGAACATGAAAAGGTATGTATTTCAAATTTTGGTGCCGAAAAGTTAAGTTAGAATGTCATTGATCCAAATTAAAATTCTAAATGTAACTTAATATAATAATTGCATTTAATAAGCAATGTTTTTTCCAATCGTTCAAACAATGATATTTTACTAGATTTTAGACCGGGGATAAAGTGCAATGGTGATCAAAATTGGAATTCTAATTTATTAAAAAGAATGAATATAATGTGATTTCTTGGATTTTTTTTTCGTATTTAAGGCAGAAGAAGCAATAGAAATGCGATACATGCATTATCAGCGTAATCCAGAATATTTGGAAACAAGGCAGAAACATGAAGATTTGAGATCGAAGTTGGAAATTTTGAAGAAGCATGTAGATTTTTGGGAAAAAAATCAGGGAAAACAGCTTGCTGTAGATAAGACTAATTTAAACAACAATGGCAACAACAGTAATCACTATACTCCGAAGAATACTTCAGCATCATGATTTTGCTCCAGAATTCTTGCAGAAGTTTGCTATTCAAAATTTCTTTTCTTTTTTGCCAATTCGGCAATCTTTGATCACTTTTTGTTCACTTAATTGTTGATCCAGTCATCACAGCTAAATCCATTACTCATGGATCATTTTATTGAGGTCATAGTTTGTATTTTTTTCAAGAACAAATCTTCGTCCATCCATCTATTTGTTCTGAAATATGTAGAGAATAATAAATAGATTGAATGCTTGATTTTTGAAAACAAAAAAAATATATAGCGCTATAAGGATTTTTGAGAAATCTACTTACGTCTTTTCTCATGTAATCCTATCTTGTACTTTAATTCTAATTAATTCTAACAAATGACAAATGATTCTCTTCATCATGTAGTCATTTCATTGTAATATTGTATAGATATTGCTGACCTGTATGTTTCTAAATTACTAGAAACAATATAGAGGAAAGATTGGAAGAGGATTTATCAGAGGAACGTACTACCCATTTGATGAGCATTATTAGATTCATATTTCTTTTCAGTTCTTTCTGACGAATGTTTTCATCTTTTATTTTTTGTTTCTGTAACAGTGGGTAAACTCGCAATAGAGCGTTTTTGACCTATGGACTTCAATTTTCCAATCACTATTGGGAAATACACATAGGTCAAATGAAATTTTAAAGGGAAGAAAAACGATAAAAATCAATGACACAATAATTTTTTCAAAACTCTCTCAAATTTTTGAAACCTTAGACGCTGTGTTGTTCATTGAGAGTGCAGATAAGATAGCTGTGCGACTGTTTTCTTCTGGCGACAAATACGTTTGTATAAAAGTGTTTGACCTTGGTGACAAATACGTTTGTATAAAGGTGTTAAAATATTCTAGAGAAGAGTGTTCGAATAATTTTGGGGAAAAAGTTTCGTAAAGTTCACAGGTCATTTTTTTGTCTTTAGTTATTCCCAAAAAATAAATGCTTGCAATTAAAGTGAGGAAAAAAGATTGAATGGGTATAGCATAATTGCTTATGACTTATGATTCAGTCTTTTTTCTTCACTTTATTAAAACGCAATGGAATTTAGCTTTTTTTAAGGGATGAGAAATGTATAGTCGAAATTAGAAGGTTAATGTGAGGTTATTTCTTCCTTACGACCTTTTTCGAGGATAATTTTTTTTGCGACACAATAGATATCATCCTACCAAAGGAGATCTATTGGAATTATATCGCTAGCAGACTTATATCTTGATTTTCCTAGTAGATGTTAGCCTCAGAGTTATATTCAATGAAATTTGTGTGGACATCAGATGTTCATTTGTCAATTTGTAGCTCTCCTTAATTCCTATAAGGAATTAATAAGCCTTATCGTTGTCTTCTATGTGGCAACTTTTTATCAAAATCAATTGCTTGGCTTTTAAACTGTACAACATCAGCAGATGTTGTACAATCCTTTCAAAATTGAAACGGTTCTGAAACTTTTTCTTTCTTCATTTTGCATTTTCTTATAGTTTTATTTTTGCCTTTATTCTTTCCCTATTTCTAATATCTTTTATTTTCATGCTCGAATTATGCAAATGTCCACAGTTTTCTATCTCATTCTTTGTCATATTCGGGTTTAATTTGCAGGAGTCAGGAAAGCTAGCAAGCAAGCAAAAATGCAGTTTTATAGCTTAACTTCCAAATTCATTGAAAATATGGATTTGGTAAATTTCAAGTTGATGCATGATTGATAATATTTTCTAACCGAAATTCTCGAGTGCTTTATTTTATCGTTATGAAAAACATCCGTTTTGTTCGTAGTTGAAAATAGCTTCCTTTTTCGTGCTGGATATTTTGAATGGATCTATGCTGGGATTTAAAATGAACTCTATAATTACTCGTTATTTATCAAATCAGGCCTTTATACTCTATTTACATATTTCTTTGCTGTATGATTGGACTTTCATCATATTGTTCGACAAAGTTATTTTATTCAGCAGAATTCTGATGTATCTTTTTGATGCTTCTTTATTTCTGTCATACTAGAAATAATATAGAAATTTGAATTTTTAGATAGAAAATGGAAGTAAAAATACAGGAACATTTTTTTCTTGATTGCTTAACGGAATTATGAAATAACTGCTCATCAGAGCAAGTATTGTATTGGTAATAATTTATTAGTTTAAGGAATATTTTTACTGAAACTTAGGTAAAATTTCAGTATTGTTATACATGAAAATTGTGAGCTTCCTCTTGAATCTTTCAATGATTGTCATCTTGCTTATCACATCAATTAATTATCATAATTCTACGGTCATTATTCTGCGCACTTATTTTTTTTATGCATATGATATTTTGTGGATTTACTTTTGTCATCTTTCAGAAAACAAAAATTTTCTCATCTATCGGAATCTCATCTATCAGCTATCAGAATCGCTAGTCGTATTTTCATTTATTGCTTTTTATTTTCCAAGCATATTTTAACTTCTAACTTATCTAACGAAATGTCACGGAAGAAGTTGAGATGAAGAGAAATAGAAGAGGCTAATAGTTCAAAAATTAGGTAGCATCTAAAAAGAAGATTTTGTGATGTTTCGATGAATTCTCACATTCATCATTCATGCAAAGAAATATATGTACATAGTTAAGCATTATCTTCTGAATGAAGTGAAATTCATTCGTTTCTTCATATTGCATTCCAATACAACACTCATTTATTTAGAAATTTGACTTTAAAATGTCACCACAATTAGAACTTGATAGCGTACATTAGTTGTCCTGTTTCTAATTCTGATACAGCTGACAGATTGATCGATAGTCAAAATGGAATATTTCTTTTTCAATTCAATAAAAAAGAAGAAAAATTTGCCATAGGGAATGCATTCCAAGAATTTTGGTTTTTATCCATCTTATCTCTCCTGTTACATATAAAATTCCGGTTTCATTATTTCAACTGCACGCATTAACAAGATTCTTTTATGATAAATATTATCATTCATAAATATTACCATTTATCATAAATATTATCATAATTATTATCATTCATCTATTAACGCATACTCATGCATCAATTAGTATTTGGGGGCTTAATGTTTTAATTAAAATATTCAATATATGATTTTTCTTTCTGCATTTAAATTCTCACTCTTATATTTCCCTCTATATCGAACATTCTTCAATTTTATACAAAATTTAAGATTTTAAATTAAGTTGCAACTCATCATTATTTTTTCTTTGTATTCTTATTCTATCGGAGTGCTTTATGCATGACGTGTACCTCTGTATTTTAACCGGATTGGTTTGCAGTTGAAATTCATTCTTAGAAAATATTTATTTTCACTTTCTTATCTTAACGATGTTGAATTTTTTGCTGGTTCAACTATTCTGTGTTCAGGTTGCTCGTAAGAGTACCGACTATTAAGGTATAGCTTTTCATTTTGAAAAGTTTAAAGGCAAAAGCCAAAAAACCATTAGGAATTAGAAATAAATCTTCTAATCTAAAACATCATCAGAAATTTAAATTTTGTCTCAAATGCTTTTTTTCACGACAGTACTAGAATATTCTAAAAATCTACAAATCTAGTTTAATAAAAGCGAGGAGTTCTTTCTTCAGGACATATGTCTCTGCTTTTTGGATCTGCAATTTTTTGAATTATCGTAAGAGTAGATGGAAGAGATGATATTTCTTGTATTTATTCACCACCGATTAGTTTAATTGAAATTTCTTGAATTCAATACATTTATTACGCTTGGGATTTTGAAATTTGTGTTTGTACGTGTTTTTCATTTCAGGATTTTTGTGCTCTTACTTTCATTTCACTTTTTTCTGATATTTAAAAAACGAAATTTGAATTAATTTATGATATGAGAAGCACTGAATTTGTTTGTGCAAGAAATGATTCAACCATCTTGACTGAATAATTTCTTGCAAAAAAAAGAGTCTTTTAAAATTTAAGTTTGCATGGTTTGTAAGAATTAGATTATAAATAGGTAGAAGATAACTTTAAAGAAATGTTATAATAAACGCTTATCATTTTTTGTAATATATCATAAGGCTGATATTTATGGGTGTTCGTATGAATTCAACTAGTATATGGGTAGTACGTTTTTAAACCATCGACAAATCTTTTTTCAAAACTTTTTTCCTTCTGTAAGGAAAAAAACAACAAATTTTTTTTGCATAACTTTTCTTATTATTAATTTTGCTTTATGTAAACATTTGTTTTCGCATTACTTTTTTTCTATGTATTATTCTTGCCTAATTTAAGTTTCGGAATTTCATACTTTTGAAGTTTGCACAAATAAAATATGGGAAGAATGACTCGCAGTTATTTTTGCATTCATTGAGAATGACATTGAATGTTATCAGAGATAATTCTATCATTATTAGTGATATCGGGTTGTTCATATCCGTAGATATTATTAAGTCGTTAATCATTAAGAGATAACTTATGAACTACCATAATTAACCTGACATTTACAGTAGAACGAGAAAACTTTTCTTCAATTTCAATATCGCTTTTGTTTTACGAAACGATTGCTTGAGTACTGTTATATTAATTCATGGTTGAACTTGAGCGATGAGAATTACCTGTTAAGAAGATGGAGTTATAATACAGGGGGAATTTGAGAGATTGGAAATATACGTGAACTATACTAACTTCATTTTTGAAACGTACATGAGCTTTACTGACTTCATCTAAATAGCATCATCATTTATCGAATAAGATATCTGCTGGATCCACGGCAGAAACAGTCCCAATGATGCTAAAAATTCTGTTGCATGGAATATAACGACTGATAAAGGCAAAATTTCAATCTGATCATCACATACTGCAGAATCGGGATAATATGCGATCTCATATTATAACAAATCGTGGAAGTGATAAAATATTTCGAATTTATCAGTACCAATGTTTGCTTCATGACATTACATAGAACTGATAAATAAATAAGCAGAATTATACATAAATGATACCTTATTGATTTAAACCTGGGATGGAATCCGGATCCGTTCTTCACTGATCTAAACTACCGCATAATTTTTTTAAATATAAATAGTCTTTGGATCTCCTTGAATATATTAGTGGTGCATTTACTAGATCCATGAACGATCAGTTCATAAATAAGACTTCTTTTCAAATTTTTTAAATACAAGAAGATCGTTGTCATCCAATCAAAGAGATGCATATATATAAATGAGATGAGAATCATTCTGAAGTATATTCATTAGATATCAGATTCCTGGACGATGGTCAACCAATGAATTTCACAAAGTCGCTTGTAAACTATTGCTTTCATACTCCATGTATAATTTTTTATCATAAAAGATAAAGATTTTCTTCGAAATTGAATGATTTAGAAGTGAATTTTCTTTCACAAATCGATTACTGTTAAATCTGAATGTATTATGTCTATTCTTCATATGTATTATGAAATTTTGAATACTCAAGTGTACGATATCCTATAATAGATGTGATACGGTAAAGATGATTTACAAGAGATAAAGAGAGGGTATGCACTCGATAAGAGTCTGGAGTACTTAACAAGGACTATCAGAACAGCACAAATGGTGTCTCGTTTTCATTATCATCACCGTGGAACTGCAGTTGCATAACGCGAAATTGTGAAATGTGAATTGTTGCGTAGCGACACTGTGGATGACGTAGATTGGTGAGTTGTGTGGCATAGGTGATGTCTGGTCTTTTTGCGTGTGACACGACACATATGCATGAAGTTGGGGGTTGACCTTTAGCCGGTTGTTTAGGATACTATGCATAATCAGCGCCAACTTTTTTCCAAGTGGATATGTAGAAATTTTATATGCGGGGATAAGGGCGAATTCCGTCTTTTTTATAGTTTTAGCTTCGAGTTTTCCAGCTCGAGTAATACGAAAGATAAGTTAAATTTGCAATGTTTAGTACATCAGTGAGGCAGATATCTCAAAAAACGATAAGTTATTTGTTTGGCAGATAAGGCTCTCTTTGCACTTTCAGCTTAGATCGTCGTCATCAAAGTCAAAATATTCCTTTTACTCGACTATCTGGATCAAGACTGTCCGCAGTTACTGATTTTTTGATGCTCGTCTTAGCAGAGGATGCATAGCTTATTTTATTTTGGTTAATTTGAAGATAAATGCCAAGAAGTAGTCATTTCTAGAAGACCTACGCATTTAGCATTCGTTAAAATTACTAAGGCAGTAGAGCATCCTTAAGAACATTATCTAATACGTAGTTGGTATTCCAAATTAAAGGAACATTCAGTATTCCAAATTACTAATGATTTGTTACTCATAGCACCGTACTTTCTAAGGTGCATAGCATCAGAGACTGACGGCATGATAACGAGGGGTAGGAAAATTAATATGTACATTAGCATTATCGTTTAACTCAGCTGATTTATGGCTGTTGATCAAAATTAGAACTAATTTTATGAAACAGTTTATCAGTTCAAGAAATACAATAAAAGGTACTAATTTATAACTTACGTATTGTTTTGATTTATAGCAGTGTTTTCATTATCCATTATCATTATGGATCGAGATCGATTTTTTTATCGCTTCCGTTTTTTTTCATTTTTGACAGTTAGAAATTGTCTCTGCAAAAAATATTCGTTGAGTCACTATTTCGAATTAACTAGCTTGCGAAATATTAACGTTATTAGTTCCATGCATTCTTGTAGCAGTTAAAATTATGCTCTGAATTGTCATCTGATGAAGATTTGATTTTGGAGCACTTAAATTCTTCTGTTTGTGTCGATATTTGAAAAGCATTGGTTGGAATTTAGTTAAAACATATTGTAAAGGACGGTCGAAAATTTAGAACAAACTGAATCGCACAGGGGATTTGTCGAAGAGATAGTCGGTTATTCACCATGAATATTGTTTCTATACTTCTTTCAGACATACCAGAGAAACAAGATACTTTATTAAGTGTGAAATCATGGCCTCAATGAATCCTGAATAGTGAGTTTCAGATTTTTTCTTTGTTGTAAATTAATTTGACAATGTAAATCACTGTAAAGCAATCTATCAAGTAGAATAGCGCAATTCAAAAATCAGTTTGATATTACGCAATATGCTGATGTTTTTCCTGCTTTGAATTTATGTCTATAAAGCACATTATATCAGTTTTTAATTCAATTCTGAAACAAATCTAAAAAGAAGTGATTTGTACTAGTACTTATGATTATTAATGAGAATGCTGAAATCCATAAGTTTTTTTCACGAGATTAAAAAGAACTAACATGAATATTTCGGGACCGTAATTTTCAGTGACTATTTATTCAAACTTCTGCTGATTGGCGATTCTGGCGTTGGAAAGTCGTGTTTGTTGCTCAGATTTGCCGATGATACTTACACCGAATCATACATTTCAACTATAGGAGTGGATTTTGTGAGTTGTTTAATGGAAGTTGTTTAGAATTGATTACTGTCTACATTGTACGTCCTTCATTCAGTTCTGTGATAACTTGTCAATCGTATCTATCAATTTTAATCAAAATAGTTCCTTTCCAAAATGTTGCGAATAATCGGTCTTTTGGGAGAATATATGCATTCGATTTTCATAGCTAACTTCTAGTTCAAGTACTTCTCGTTAGTACTTCTTGTACTTCTGTAGTACTTAGTACTTACTAGTACTTAGTACCTCAAGTACTCCTATATTTCCATTCGCTGAGACCAGCAGTATCCTGCTTTCTTTTCAGTCATAAATCAGTGAAAGTGAAAAGATTGATGTTTTCTGAGGCGAAAAAATGTAACGTAAAGAAATTGCTATACTAAGAGGAGAATATTTAGTAGTGAATTCCTTTATTGATTTAAGGAAATTGGGTCCTGGAATTTGATGGATTTAGATACTTTAATACAAGTAATCGAGGTTGGAATGCGAAGGTAAAAAATGAAGGTAGCATGACGGCGTAGGCAAAGCAAATCTAGCAGTTATAGTCTAGCAGTTTTGATATTTTGAATGCTTTGCAATATGTTTGCCTAATTTAGCTTCCGTATTTTGTTATTATTAACTTATTTTATTCTTTCTGATTGGCATTATTTATTCGATGGAGAATTACATTTTTCAAATACTAAAACTTGTTTCACGGTGCAGAAAAATTTGATATACGTTCCGGAATACCGTTTTTTTTTTTAAACTGTAAACCGGTGTATTGCTTTTTGACTACGAGTAGAGCATCAGTAGTGGTGACAGCTCTGAAAAATGATGTCTTTGTCGAACCTAAGTTCTATTCGCAATTAAGTAAGAACAACTTGTCCACCTCAAGAGTTTGAAGAAAAGCTATCATGTTTACAGTTTAAAAAACTGGTTTTTTTCGGTACTTTTTTCATTTGCCTTGAACGAGATGAACTTTGTAACTACCTCTTCAAACCGTTTGTTTGTTTTGTCAAGAAAGCTGCACAGCAGTGACCAGTAATGGCGATATTGCACACAGCAATAGGATAAAATTTTAAATTGATTCCTTCACCGATCCATCTTTGGGAAATCATACAATACATCAATTTTAGATAAACTCAATTTTATCCAAGAAAAAAATGTAGATATGGGAGTTTAACCTAGACTACATTGACTTATTTTAAATCAGTGTCGATTAAATTTCGACCAATATTAATAAATAAGTAAGTGTCTTTCTCTATGGAGCGATTTCACTCTTCCTGTTTCAATTTCACGACTTCTCACACTTTGTTTTTCTGCTGTATGAAAAATTCTGAACCATAATTCTTGGCAAATTGCAAAAGAAAGAAATAAACTGTACATACAAAATACTCTGAAGACTTGAAATTTTTTCAAGCTCATACTAAATAATTTTTGCAGAAAATTCGTACTATCGACCTGGATGGAAAAACGATCAAACTACAAATTGTAAGTATTTAACTTAATTGAATTCATAATCAATTCACCGAAGTCCGGGATTATTAAAATATACTCATATGATAGAGTTTCAAATATGTTGAGATAAAGCGGCATTTCATCACACGATTGAGCCGCTGCAGGACCTTCCTCAAAACTTCATACAAGTTCACTTATATGGACCAGTTTCAATGAATAAGTCAATGTGTCGGTGCTAGGAACTATATATATATATGAGTCATAAAGAGGCTAAAAACAAACAGGAAAGTTTCATAAGTATGGAACGCAAAATAGGTTAATTATTTGCAGTGGGATACAGCAGGACAAGAACGATTCCGTACAATTACCTCCAGTTATTATAGAGGTGCTCACGGTATCATTGTTGTATATGACATTACCGATCAGGTTATTTTGCGTAATGTTTTCTTTGAAGTTCTTTGTCGATTCACGAAGTAATCTACTATATAGGTCGTAATCGATTGTCTGAATTTATCTTCTACGATGCGAACCTCCACGTTCATTTCCGTCACGTACTGTTGAACAGAAAACTTGGGATAAAGACTGTTTTAGGACAAATACGGAACGAGCTTTTCATACATATGAAAAATTTATTGCAGGAGTCATTCAACAATGTGAAACAGTGGCTACAAGAGATTGATCGGTATGCATGCGAGAATGTCAATAAATTGCTTGTTGGAAATAAATGTGATTTAACAACGAGAAGGGCAGTCGAACAAAGCGCTGCCAAGGTTCCTCGTTTTCTTTTGGCATTTCACGAAAAATGCTGCTGAAAACTGACAAATTAAAAAAAAGTTTCCATTGTTTTTAAATATAGCACATTCAATGTATGCTGATATAAATTTTTTTCTCAGTAATTTATTGTAATTAGAATTTTTTTAACATAATGAGTTTTTTGTTTTTAAGTCAATTGTTTCCACTTGTGCTGACAGCAGCTGTCTCTTTATTGGCCACGAAATTCCCCTATTATCATATATTTAAAATTTGAGTTTTTTCTTTTGAAACACTTTTTTCCTCTTTGGAGAATTTGTTTAAGTCATAATTCACACATTTGTTCTTAATATTGAGCAGATAAGCAAGCTTTTTATACATTATTAGGTGAAAGGTATTTAGAAAAGTTCCAAGTTGCTTCTGTTGCCATTGAAAGGGGATGTATATAAAAGATCTTGAAATTAAAAACTTTATTGCCACCGTAGTTGGTGCTATTTAGAGTAAAAAAATTGGGTATTTCTCCTAAACCGTCTATAATAAATTCTAACAGTGCAACATAAATTAGAAATTCTAGACATTTATTTATTTACTTTAACAAGCGTTTTGGGCCACTTACTACTATTATCAGGATGTTACTTGCTTAAAAAACTCAAACCTGGATGTTTTAATATTTTCATTAATTGGTATTTACTGCATGGAACTCTGACTGGGGAGAGACGCCCAATTGTTTAATACTATACAGACATGCATGAAAATATTTTTCTGAACGTTTTTGATAATTATCTCGGCTTAATGCCATAAAATTTATCCTTCTAAAAAAAGTTGATTCGGATAAGATTATTTTGAACTTGCTTATGAGAGTTGAAGGAAGTGTTGCTTTTGAAACCTGTAAGAAATTGAATTAGAACAGAACAGTTAGTTAATGATGTAAATAAGACAGCTGTCATATGGAGTTATAAGTAATGTCGATAAATTGGTTGATTAGTCTTTGCCTTATATTTCAGTTGAAATCGCATTTTTCCTACAGCATTTTCTCTTTGCTTACTGGATTCAACGCTTTATAGGGTTTTCTTTGCAACTAAGGCTTTTTGGTTTTAATATATTATTCATATATACATGTGGAACGATGCCATTGTTAACTGTGTCGAAAGCTTCTTTAGGCCAAGAAAAAAAATTAACAGAAGTTAGTGAGGAGAGATGAAAGCAAAAAAAGATGAGGAGATGGAAGAATGTCGTGTATTGTGCATGATTGAAAGTCTTTTGTAAAACTAATTGCCGCTTCTTGTATTCATTTTTTGAAGATAGTAAGTTTTTATGTTAATTAATCTACATTTAGATAATTGAAATCAGAATTTATTTTATTGTAGGAATATGCTGATCAGTTGGGAATTCCGTTTTTGGAAACATCCGCAAAATCATCAACGAACGTCGAGCAAGTAAGCAAATTTCTTTTCTTTTTTAAATACAGATTTGCTACCGAGGTGCATTCAGATATATGAAATCAATAGCATCATATACACCAAATGTTACTATTTGTTTACACAAATATATTTTGTTGATGTTACTTAGTTGTCGGAATTAGCCAGTGATTTAGTCGTTATTCATTTTTTGTGTTTTAAAACATCGTTTTAAGGCAACTTTTTTTCGGTATTGCAACAATAGTCTTTTTGATTTTCTAAATGAGTTAAAATCGTATGTCATTATTTGCATCTTCCTATATTTCATTTCTCTTGCTATATTCTTTGATCATTTGTTATTATTGCAAATGATATTATCAATCGATTTTAGGCATTTTTAACAATGGCATCCGAAATAAAAAACCGAATGGGCCCAGTTCAACAAGTTGGTACAGGCCCATCAGTACGTATCGGGGGATCTCAGCCTGTAAATGAAAAGAAGAGTGGTGGCTGCTGCTAAGAGTTGTTGAAATATATTTCTTCTTTCAGCAATGACTGTTATTATGCGATATATCTTTTAGACAGTCAAAAAACACATTTTTTAACTTTTTCCCCATAATATTCTCTTTATTCCCCCTTATAGCTACTTTTCAGTTTCTATTGTTTTCGTTGAAAAAAGATTTCTCATTACATTGATTCAGCTGTGATGTGAATTATTGTATTTTGTTTTATTTTTCTTCCTGATTGGATTGCTTTTTTCTGAATTTTCTTAGTTTTCCTGCTGTCAGAACTTGATACTATTGGTCAAGCTAAATATAATTTATTTAACAGCATACAACATCAAACTCCTGTTATTAAAAGAATAAGAAGGAACTTATGAGATTGCTGTTTTGAAAATGTTCTTGTATTTTAATTCTGAGAACAATGGATTGGGTTATCGCGACTGATACCTGATTTTTATTCTTGCTTATAAGCGAGTTTAACTCTGTCTTCCTAATAAAGTTCGAGGTTTTTTAAGCTTTTATGAGAGTTTTAATATTGTAATTTAGTAACGGCTGTGACATTATTCGAGTCAGAAATGACATATTTCATCGTTTGGAAATGCTATGTATTCAGTAGATGATTCATGAAGAGCTCTCTCAATCTTTCCTTTTTCTGTTTTGTCATTCTTTTCCATTATCGTAATATAAAATGAATTTTTAATCACTCTTTATTTTCAAGCACGTCATTGATCCATGATTATAAAAACCAGTTACAATTTTTGTCAAGAGGTGAAAAGTTTTTAGTTGTATTTAATTTTCCTGTCCTAAGGTCACTAAAATCAATATTATCATTGTGGAATAAATGCATTAAGATTATCGTTGTTTTATTATATAGTTTCATAGATTCATCTCTTTCACAAAAAACTTTTCATTTATAATTTTGTTTTTATGGGGCTCGTTTTTCCCAACTTTTTTTATAAATTTATATTAAAATCTCCCTCTTTAGCAGAAGTAAATATTTTTTTCGTGTAGTTATGCATTTTTTCCAAACGTTGATCGCCATTGGATGTATTCTTTACGGTGTACACAGTATATTAAAATCTTCGTTAATTTGATCAGCAGTGCCATTTCTAAATGCTTGAAGCTATTGAGCATGATGTGCTCTTCATTTTCTCTGAGATGTTGTGAATTGCATTTACCATCGATGATCTTCCTGGATCTCTTTCAATATGCTGAATGCGAATAATATTCACTGACCGTTACGAACTCATCTAAATTCACCTGTATCATATCACTTAAATAGTAATGGTGACATACTGGTAAAAGTTTATGCCATTTCGTTAAATTTTTAAAGACATGAAAGGACAATGGAGTTCAAGTTTAAGGTTGCATATCAGCATTTTTAGAATGTCGTTCTGTTTAGAGTTATGATGATTGTTTTTAATAACTGAGACTCCGTTGATGAATTTATAGGAGCATACCCACTGGTGAATGGTCAGAATAGAAGTTGCAGAAGGTAGGGTTAGCAAGAAGTTTGGTCAATTTTACTTTGTCATGAAATCTCCTTGAAAAAGTTGGACATGAGTTCCTGAATATTTTACATTGCTTACTATTTTCGTTCAATTCAACTATATTATTTTAAAACGTCAGTCTGTTTAGCTGTCTAGCTTTAACTTCTATATTTTCTCATAAAAAGATGCTTCTTGCAAGCTTCAATTTGTAGGTCTTTTGAAGCAACCATTTTATTGTTATTAGGAAATGTGTACAAACACAACAAAGGCAGGATATCTTCAATTTTGATGCGTAATTTTTTGCTGATCAAGGGTTTTTTTTGCATTGCATCTTCTACTGTAAAAAGAAATCTCCGCGATGTTTTTTTTCTATCAAGTCCTGAAGCTTCAATAAATATTGAGAAAAACAAGATTTAAATTAACAGTGAAATGATAAAATAAAAGAATGAAAAAAATAGGGATGATGTCGCGATAGTGAAGAGGGATTGGTGATGGGAAAGATGTTACTGATAAATATTTGGGTATTTAGATATCTCAAGAAGAGAAATGAATTGTATGAAAATTGATTTGAAAACAGGAAAATGAAGACGATTCATTCCATTCATTCACTTTTTTCCTTTCAGTATCTTAAGATTGAAAGTAGGAAGAAGGTGAAAGGACGAACCGGGTGGATAAGCGAGATAGAATTTATCAATTTTTTCCTGGTTTGCTGAAGTTTTTATTTTCAATAATGATATAATAGAAAATGATAATTCAGCTTAATTTCTTATCGAATTCGTAATAATTTCATTGCATTTGGTTATATTTTAATGCGATTGGTGTTGCAGTATTAGCAAATGTTATTGGTCATAATATATTTGTTCATAATACACGTGTTTGAAACTGTAGATTGTTTTTGTTTCCTGCCATTTTATAAAATATATTCATTTCTTTGAAAGAGCAAAATCTTTCCAGATACTTTTTTTTTGTTCTATCAATCAGTGAAAAATATTTGGTATTGGATGTGGTGTGTATAAGATGACAATGTCATCGGCACAGTGTTTTTGGTTTATTTTACTTTTTCAAACAATTGAACATTCAAAATCGTGTGTCGATATAGTTTTCGTTTTGGATGGTTCCGGTAGCGTTAAACAAGAATTCGAGGTTTGATAACTTCGGATAAAAGAAATTAACTTGCTAGAGTTTGGTTGGAATCTCAAATTGGAAAGGAAGTAAGTGTGTCAGCTTTGGGGGAAGTATTCTTCAAATCATAAAGACGGATAGCGGAAGATCTGGTTATGATATTTGCTCATAACATATGAAATTAAAAAAAATTTGCTAAATGAAAAATGAAAAGTTTTTGGAAAATTGTTCAGCAAATGATCAGCATGACCAATGATGTGGCAAAGCAATTTGATATCGAGAAAAAAGGACATCGGATAGCAATTTTGGAATTTAGTAGCAAAGCAATCCTCACTAAATGGCTGCGATATCCTTTCGATCAGATTAAGGTAATTAAATGAGCATGAAAGGTTTTGTGTTTTACCGAATTCATTCAGAGAGTATTTTTCCTCAAATCGTTGCAAAAAGTTTTGTCTGAAAATATTTTCTGCAAATTCTTATACAAGTTTCATTTAAATTTCACTTAAACAAGGCGGTTTTTTTTAAACTTATCGTTATGTTATTATTTTAAAACTATAGACAAATGATGAAATGGAAAAAGTGATCCAGAACTTATCTCATATCCGAGGGACAACAGATACAGGGCGAGCTCTCGGTGTTGTACTTCATGAATTTCTGCCTCAAGCTCGACCTGGCTCGCCATTTTTGGTATTTGTAATCACTGATGGTTACTACAGGTTATATCATTAATCACTGACATTGTGACAGAAAATATATTAAAGAAATTGGAATGCGATGTGATTATGAAATCGTAAAATATTAGGCGAAAGAATCAGATAAAACCCTTCTGGAAAAGGAAGAACTTACAGGCTGATATAGTTCAAATGTTTTAAGTTTAGTTTCTGAAGTCTTAAGTAGAAGGAAGTGAAACAAAGGAGTTTTTGTTTTAAACATTTACATGAGTATGGCCCTAATTTTTACATTTTATTGCATGGTATTAAATACATCTAAAGAAATCAAAAAATGAAATGAATTGGTGATCTCCTTTTATAAAAAAATTGGGTTTACACGGTGTAAATAAATATGGAAGAAAATTGACAATTAATTAATTTTTTTTCAGAATTTTCATCTTCTAATTTGAAATACTTAATTCTTTATTATTCTTTCTTTAATTACTAAATGATTTTTTTGTCAATGGCTAAAATAATTTATGGGATGAAAAAAGGAAAGAAATAATAATAATAAATAATAATAAAAGAAGAGCATTCCAACTAAACGAAATTCTCAAATTTTTGGATTCATATTATGAAAGAGTTTTCCAACAGCGAAAAACTCTCCAACAGCGATTCTTTGAGCTTCTTGAAGAGCTAAGTTTTAATTCTTAAACATTTATTGGAATAAGTACCACTAAAATAGTGTCGGATGAACAATGATAAAAAAAAACGATTCTTTTTGTAGAGATTCTGAGGAAGCGCAGCGGAACGTGGCAAGACTTGTCGCTAAACCGAATGTTCAACTTTTTGTTGCAACTGTTTCAAAGCTACACAACATGTAAATTTAAAGATAACAGTTTTAATTGACAGTTCTTTTTAAGTATTATTAATGTCTTTTATAATTTTAAATTTCATTACAACAGGAAGAAATAAGGTTATATAGTGAACATAATCGTTGGTGACAAAAAAAGCAATCAATTAAAACGATACCATAGTATTTTGTTCTCTTATTCTTTAATTCAATATTTAATGATCATTTCAGGCGAGGCTTATTAATTCTTGTTAACAATGACTCATCACATATCGTAATGCAGAATGCCTCCCGGAATATATTAAAGCCATATAGTGAATGCTTCGGTTTGAAAACTTCCTTCATTCAGAAGAAGACTACCCTACCTTTTATCCCCATTGCAACCAAACGTCGAATAAATGAGTAATTTATATTTTGCCAAATAAATTACCTTAGCCAAATAAATTACAATCTATAATAAGGTATTCATCTCTTATTATATAATTAAAAAAATACTTGACTGCTGCATTTTCACTGTTTACTTTCTGATCATTTTATTACAAAAAAACATGAATTAATGATTCAGCTCATGGATCACACCCTTCTCAACTATATTTCTTTTTGCAGAATGAAAAATCTTAAAAAAGCAAAACCTTCTCAAAAGTTGGGATCGAAAAATGAGACTCCTGCTAAACTTAATTTTCGATCAGTTCGTTTTGTTGACATACGTTCTATTAGGACTAATAATATCAGCACTAATAATATCGCCACCTTATCAGCAATATCTACTCGTACAACTAGAAATATTCCGGTAAAAATGAAAATCAAACCAGGTTTGTTTAAGTAAACATCTCCATTTTTTTTTTGTTTGCTTCATTAAGAATTAGCTTACAAATAATGATAATGAGAAATATTGAAATTAATTTCATGTAAAATGAACCTTGTTATGAGAAATATTACAGAATGTTTGCTAGACGTTGTATTTTTGATGGATTTCTCCGGGGGAGCATCAGATAAACGCGACATTTACATTGATTATGTGTCAAACCTTATAAGGTCTCTAAATCTTAATCAGACATCTGCACATGTTCGTTTTTTCTTTAAAAAAACATTTTAGACCAAATCTTTATAGTTAATTTTTTTCAAAGTTTAACTTTAACTGTTAATATTTGATAAACTTGAAAAAAAATTTAAAAATGAAGATTTGAACCAGAGGTTTTAAAAAAATTTTTGAATTTTTTGATTCTGTAGCTCTACTGAGAATATTCCAAGGTTTTGAAAAAATTTATGATTAGAAGCGTGCCTTCAACACACAAATTCGTTATAATCGAAAATTGAGGAAGTTGGAAAAACGAGAATCTAATTGCATTATGTGAACCATATACCACTCGTCGTTTAATCAATTTTCAAGGTAGCTGCGATATATTATTCGGGTCCGAAACGTGCACGTACGCAATTTCATTTACGTAAACACAGTACAGCGGAAGAAGCTATCAAAGATTTACATCAAACACCATCAAATGGTGGTACAACACATACCGGTGAAGCTATTTACTATGCAATCAATGAATTCGATGAAAAATTTGGTGCAAGAAAGGATGCTAGAAAAATGATGATTATTTTTACTGATGGACATTCACAAGTAGTTTCCATATCATTTATTTTTTTGGCTTTCACTTTTCATCATCTCTCTAATTTACGATATGAACTAAAATCCGCTCGTTGATTTTATTGGCTTAATGTACCGTCATCGTATCAAACTGTTGAGTTCCTTTTTTCTGAATTATGTTAATGCTACGAATTTATTTGCATTTTTTTCCAGGACGATACAACAGGAGCAAGTCAAGCAGCTCATAGTAGAGGTATAGAGTTGAAAGCGGTATATGTGGAAGATGAGAATGTACCGCCTGATACGAAACAAATTATTGCCATCACTGGAGATCCATCAGTAAACAATTACTTCTAAGTTATTGAACTATTACTATCGAATTTCTCTGGAGTTTTGGGAAATCTACTCTACCTCATCCAACCCACATATATTTTTAGCTTTTTGATTTTTTAATATTTTTTATCTAATTTAATCGATGCATTACTAAGAACTGAATATTTCAGGATACATGTTCCTCCAAAGACTTCAAGAAACTTCAATCTCTTTTTGATGAGTATTCCCGACGATGCATATTGTAGATGACATCATTTGTTCTGTAAAATTTTCGTGCAAATTGCTGTTTAATATTTAATAAATTCTGATGCAGGAGAGATAATGGAAATTTGAATAGCTTGTACAAATGGCGTATATTCCTTTAAAGAAAATCAATAGCCATATTAATGTATAGCATCAAAATGCTATCAAGTAAAAAAGCAAATATCATAAATTCATAATCCAGAAAGAACCTCACAGGATGAAAATGAAAAGAAGTCAACTTTTCTCATAATTTCAGTAAATTAAAAATCTCGCACCGAACTGATATATACATATTAATTCAGTGTGAGGAGCTGTCGAATGTTTGACTTATAAGGATTGAGCATATTGCTGGATCATTGAACGAGTGAGAACAGACTGAAACCAATAATTATAAGCAATAGTAGCATTTTACATAATGTGCATCTTTGATATAAGAATACTTATCAATCATTTGGTGTACAGACAGAAGCATCCTTGACATCCCGACTAATACTCATTTTAAAAATCATCAAACCCGGATTTAAAATACATTTACGAAACAATTATTTCAGGTTAGAATTTTCTTGAATCCACCTTCTTTCCCACTAATTTTAAACTTGTTTTTAATTTCCACCAAATATAAGAAAACGAATATACATATAACTGAACTCAAGTGTATATATGTTTACGAATTATATATTATTAATACAGAATTAATGCGATGAACCGTCTCGTTTTGAACTTTGAAAACGGGAACTTTTCATTGAAGAGAAAACGAAACGAAAAGAAAAAATTGTGCAGAAGTACTGCTAAAAGTTTTAATTTGATTTGGATCTAGGAGAAACTTTGCGTGAAATTTTAATTCATTTCATTAGGTGGAAAAAGATGGGAAAAAAGTTGCAAATAGGTATAGCTCGAAAAATAGTTAAAAAAAGAATCTCTGAGTTTACAGAAAGCTCCGATTATAAAGAAGGATATTAACAATAATATGAGGTAGCACCATTTTTGAAATTTACATGAAAAAGGTGGATAGATGATTTGAAACATATACCATAGAAGTTTACGTTCAATACACATCAAATTCTCTAGAAATTAGCAAAGCATTGGATGAATAAAATTTTTCATTCTTCTAAGAGAATCATTCTTTAAGAAAATTGTGAAAATATAGCATTGAATACTGTGATTTTCAGCTTTCTCCTACAATAAACTAAACCAGAAAACTTTTCAAAGAAAAACTACTAAATAGAAAGTTTGATCTTTTTACCCTGCTACAAACAAACATCTTCCTTTTCGTACTACTCCTCATCAGTTCTTAAGACAATTGTCCCTAAGGAATTTCACATAGCTATGGAACTGATCTGGCAGAGAAAACGCTAGCAACCGGAATGTAACGAGGTATATCTACGAAATCACAATTAAACCTGAGATATGGCTACATTCAGACATTTACCTTAAACTCTGGAGGAATATACCATTAAAAAATGTTTTAAACAGAAGCTTTGGTGCAGATATACTATTTTATATTTGAAATATGGAAATGTGCATAGGAGGCAAACATTAACAAAATAAACTGTTTAGGATGAAGTAGTTTGGTGTCTTATGGTAGTAGTACCTCATATTTCAGTCGAATTTATAAACATTGAAGTAGCGACTGCTATAATTGAACAAAAAATAGGAAACATTTTGTCTCAAATTAATATTGTTTTACCCTGTAAATTAGAAGAAAACTAACACTTGCACAAAAGAACAAATGTGATTAAATTAAAATGATTACGGCTATCAAATTAATTAGGTGCAAAAATTCATACGTTGCTCTTTTTGAACTTATTTCAAAATGAATATTGCAAATCTTACTACGCAACATAAAAATTTGTAATATCCATTGCTCCGTTTAAAGAATTTCAAATTTTGCATAAAGAAGATGATAAGTCAATCCATCCCTTTATATACTTGAATAAATGCATTTCTATCGTCTTTAAGTTAAAACCATAACTGTAGTTGACAGTGTCATTCTCATTAATCACTAAATGCAAAATTATGGATCAGATTCTTTCGTTGGACAACTTTCACTGGCATAATTACTAATAATTAACATTAATGGTGACATTTCTTCTATACTTGAAAACCTTATGTTGTAAATAAGCAAGTTTTGACAGTTGCTATGAAATACAAAAGTGAATGTCTATTAGTTTCACGTAAAAAGTGGAGAAATAATTTTAAACCGTAGTCCCTGTGTTACAAGCTAATTTATGTTGCCACTAAAGATTTATGTGCTATAAAATCTCATATAATCCTGTTTTCTACATTTTTGATAAATTCTAATCCTAAATTGAATAAAATTGAAAAAAACTCAAAATTCTTCAAACGAAGAAGAAATATGATACATAATGAATGTTTTAATTTTCAAAATATCCCTGAAAGAGATCTGATAAAGAAACATTTGAACTTATGCACCAACTTAGTGACAACAGATTCAGAAATATTTCTTGACAACAAATTCAAAAATATCCAAAACTTCTTCAAGCTATGCAAGAGAAATTTTATTCTTACTTTTTTCACTTCCAAATTTGGCTGAAAAATTTGTCCTCAATAATTGCATGACTAATTTTTTTTTTAGTATAATCAATTTCAAAATATTACAATCGATTTGCTCTTTAAAGAGATCGAAATGTCTTCATGTCTACTGGAATTTCCATTAGGTGTGCCTCTCAAAATATTTTTTCTGGAAAAATAAATTTACGCCTATGGTAAAATTTTTAAAATTACCTGATCCTTTTTATCCGAAAGTAAAAGAGGACACTATTACATTTTTACATGACGATTAAAAAAAATCGAAAGAGGCAAAATAATCAGCGGCGAGAAATGAGGAACGAAATGAAAAATGTTAGTAACAAAGTTAACAAATTACAATTCAGAAAATTAACTAAGTTAATGAGTAATAGCTGGATTTTGTAAATTGTTCAAAAATTGCAATGCTTGAGCTTGTGGAAACTGATTGAGAACACTGGCAGCAGTAAGAGACTGATTTAAAGCTTGATGGGCTGCTAGACCCAACGAACCGGACATCAGAGTATTCTGGGTGAACTGATGATGCTCCGGAGTTAGAGACGTTTGCACAAAAAGATCCTGACCCAGCCTTCCACTACCTCCTGATTTTGCGATAACTGGACAGAATGGATTCTGTTCTGAAGCAACAATAGCTGCTGTAGTTGAAGCAGCAGCAGCAAAATTATTGGTTACTTGCATAGTTGATCTCTCGATGTTGGATTTCAGTGGATCGATATTCAACGAGCTTTGTTGTTGCTCCTTCTGATGATGAGGATGATGAACAAACGACATTGAATCAGTCATTGGTGAGCTTTTTATTGATATCGTTTTTTCAATAATATTACTAGCATTAGTTGTTTTAGCGTTATTGTCGTGATGTTGCAAATTCAACTGTGATTGAGCCGCTTCAGCTTCAGCTCGTGCTTTCATTGCATGCGATTTCATATGGGCATTCAAACTTTTAACCTAAAAAAAAGAAAGAAATCATTTAATGTCTTGAATTACTGATGGAAGTCAAACAAAACAAGTAACAGCATTGAAACAATACTATCTGAGTTTTATAAAAATGTAGTTTAGCAATAACTTTCGATCACTGCAATCTTTCAATGAGATGATGAATTGAAAACGATTACACATTTTTATTTAAACAAAAATTTACCTTTTCGAAATATTTATCACAAAGGCGGCAGTGGAAGAAGCCATCAGCCGCTGGTTGAGCACCTTTTTTAATTGGTGTTCGATGCAACTGCAAAAAGAAGAAAGTAGTAAGTGATCTAATATGCTATTATGTATTCGCTATCAGTGTAAATTAAAAATGTTCGTGCATTGTTTGCATCTCCAAGATTTCAAACACGAATAATGTGGACAGAAACTAAGGTTTCACTTTACAAATATTTATATAAGAAAAAACGAGTGCTTTTTTAAAAACACTGCCTACTATAATTTTCATAACAAAGTCCTGATGCCGAAACCTTGTTGTGAAAACTTTGAGAACAATATTATTTCCGAATCCAAAAATTTTGCCTAGTATATTTAAAAATTTGAGACTAAAATGTTTCATAGCTACTTGAATGTCTGAGTGACTATATATTCTGAAAATGTAAAATGTAATAAGGGATGTATTGCCGTGTTACTTGGGAAGAAGATCGAGATATAGCATCATTTCCCATAATCACTGAAGACGGAATTCTTGAATGTGGCAGTTCTCCAAATCTTGCCATTGAGTATTTTCGTGCTATCGCCGAACAATTTGTATTCCTAACCGAATGTTCACTCTTCATTTTACTAAAACAAAACAAACTTTAAAATTGTGCTGAAAAACTTTGTAATATCTCTGCTACTAATGAAGAGTTTTGGGGAAAAAATATATAATGTCTTTACTACAATATAACAAAATACAAGTTAAAAGTTTCTATTTATAGCTTTTAGCTCCCTCACAAAATCATTTCGTTCCTATTGCTAACAATCACTGATTCTACGACACGTTTTTAATTCTAGTAAACTTGTGGTATCAAAATATGATGTAAGCATACGCTGTTATATAGACAACTTATCAAAAGCAAAAAAGCATTAAGAATTACGCAATTGGCAATTTTCATTTTCAAAATATACTATTTGCAGATCAAAAATTCTCCATATATTGCAAGGATCACATTACGAAGATAAAAGAAAGAACTTAGATTTACTCCGTGTCATGTGAAATCGCAGATAGATCACTTCCTTCTTCTAAACCCAACAATTCGCCACTTTCGGCTGGTCGACTGTTCGACCTCAGATTGTAACTTTCCATCAAGTCAAGCTAAATAAATTTTAACCAGAAATTAAAATTGAAGTTTATAAGGTTTTTAGTTTAAATGATAGCGAGGTTCATGTACTATGATAAGAAGGAAAATATTTTAATGTATTTGCGAATAATATTTTAGCACACTATGTTAGAAAACAACATCTACGGTAAAATAAATAACCTGTTGCTGCATTTCCAGCAACTGACGTTTACGTCGCAAATTTCTTAGTTTTCGATAGTCGTCCGGACATGCTTTTTTCCACATATAATAGAATTCCACGCATTGCTTTACTGTTTTGTTGCCCAACTGTAATGCATAAAAACGGATAACATGAAGAGATCTGATATGAAAAATGAAAGAACTGCAAGTGATGTACATGAGATTCATGATAACTGTTGCATGACCATATATTTGCCTGAATTTGAACTAACTACATATATCCTTTTATTCGTTTTCTGGAGATATTCTCATGAAGTCAGAGTAACATTATAGATCGCTAATATAGTCTTGCTATAACATTTTAATATATTTTTGAATCTCATCGTAATATTAAATTGAATCTCATCGTAATATTAAAAATAAAACTAACGTCTGATGCTACTTGATGGAAATCTTTTTCGCCTTTATAAATGGCATCTTGGAAGAAACTGATTTCCTCCGGCGTCCAAGAATTTGTATCAGTGTATATCGAATTGTAAATAATCGGGTACTGACTCCAGTCTAGCGTATCTGATCGCATTAAATCCAAAACAGCTTCTTGAATATTTCCCTTAAAAATATGTGCAAGGAAATATTGATATTTAAAAGAAAAATATGGTACTAGATAACGAAAAAATGAAGTATAAATTATTTAGAATATTTAGAAAAAAGATGCACGATCACGGCTTGATCAATAAAGAGAATTTAATAGAAATATCGAAAGTTTTATTCAATCTAGCACATGCAAACCTTGTTCTCCATTAGCAAATGTAGTGCCAATTCTCTGTTCCTACCTGGCCGTGGTACTGCTTTGCTATAAGATAACAATTCATAGGCTTCAACTGAAAAAAAAATACCACCAGCAATTTATATTATCACAAAAGTAAGAGCACCTAGAAACACCTGAAGATAGGATTGTCGACTGGTCTTAGAACTTCTTATCATTTATCATAAATTGCAACTTCTCAAGACTATAAATTAAAAGATAATACCAGCAGAATCGTCTAGATGATCAATGATATTACAATCGAAAATGGCATCATCGCGATCAGGTATAGCATCACGTTCTTCATCGCTTATCGCTCGATCAGCCCATTTTTTTACCTTTACTTGATAGTCACGTCCACAGTTAATATGTCTATAAATAATAAAATAATCAAAGATAAAATCTCTCAAAGACTGAAGATTTTTGAAAAAAAAAATTCTAAAATCTGAGTTAGGATAAAACTCAAATGTTTCAGCAGCTTCCTATATAACTTTAAAAAAAGAAATTTATAACTTACGGTACAGCATCGGATTCTGGAGCAATGTAAATTTCTTCCCCGAAATCGGAACATGATGAAGTCTTTCTTAGAGCTTCATCATCCAATGAAACCGATAATTTCCTGAAAGTGGTTGTCAGCATTATTGACCACTTTTATATAAAGGTTGATCGTAAAATATGCCCAAATAATTCATCTCGACAGTTGCAATAAAAAGGTGCGAAGATAATAATGTAATCAATAAACAATAAACAGGGAGATTAACAATGCAAATCTTCTCATAAATTTATTACTGAATGGAAGTGAAATGACAGATTCCTTACAATCTTCCATAACTGATTATATGAGTCAGTATTTAGAAAAACAATTGAATTTATGTTGATTTTCTTCACCTGTTTCCACCCCAAAATTATAATGTTCAAACCACTTGTCGACTGGCAATATTTTGAACAAACGATAATTAGATAAAGTCTTTCAATTCAACATATTACACTCTTGCACATGCTGTACAATGGTGCAATTTCCAAAATGAAAAAGTAAATCTTAAAAAATCAAATTACCTAGGAGAAGGTAAATTTACTGCACTAGAAGGTATACTCGATGAACTAGAACTATTCCAGGAAATGTCCGATTCTTTTCGTAAAGCTTCCAAGTGTGGTAATCCAATCTATAAAAAATCTGCTTCAATTCAAATGATCTTTCACAAAGTAAGTGAATTCATAAATAACAAAGAAAGAAATAAATATATTAAAACTCAGATATGGGTTTAATTTCTACGTAAAACGGATTCATTACATTGATCAGCGCAAAGCTTTATCAGATTAACGCTGCTTTAGTAAATCAAAACAATCATCATGCCATAATTTTTTATCATTTCATTTTCTAAGCCGACTTTTCGGACAAAAACAAATATTTATTATAAACCTGAACAGCAAATTACATTCATTTTTTATTACCTCTTTAGGAATTTGTTTGCAAAAAAAGGACTAACATACATCGAAAAATTGAGATGAATAACAGAATCCATTCTTCCGAATCGGTGTCCGCATCTCCTGTTGCTCCTCATCTGTAAAACCCTCTTTAACCGATTGCAGTGTTGACGTATTGCATCTTCGTAAACGTTTTCCAATTGGTTCCTCGTTTGTTTCATTTTCGTGATGACTATCGCTGGCTATAATCAAAAACAGAATTTATCATCGCATTTATCAGGGCTCAGGATGATTTCGAGAGAAACAAGGAGAATATTTTGCATGAACAGTAGTATCTCATCGTTATTCATTTATGTGCTATGATTCGTTTTACGATTATAAAATATCTCTAAATATAATAATTCTGTCAGTTTTTTGTTCGAAAATATGATGATAGCTTGTGTTTTATTTGAATCAAATAATTTCTGCTTTCTGTTGCATTGAATCGAAATAGCAGCTGCAACTAAAAGAAAAAAATGTTTTCTAATCATTCTTCCCTCACTTTTTTAGCAATATATGTTTAAATAAACCGATCTCAAGGATGCATTCTCCTCATAGATATTCATTTTAAAAACTGAGATATTATAACGGTAGAACTAGAAAGTTACAAGTTAAAGCAACTATGTGATGTTTTCAGGAAATCTTATAAATGAACAAGTAGAAATCAGATAATTACAATTTAGCAATAAAAATTAAATAAATTCTAATATTTTAAAATTCTTACCTCCTGCTTTATCAAAATTATTATTTCCTTGTGATGATTGTAGCATGCTGACCTATAAATGATAAGGTCAGAAGTATGAATTACATATTTCGAATTTCAGAATTAATTTCAAATTATTTTTTAGTAAACTAGATATTTCACTGAAAGGAAACATTGGATAAAGAAATCAAAGGTCTCCTCGAAACATTTGCAGTGAACAGAGAGGAAGATTAAACCTAGCACGAACACATTGTCATTCAGAGATTAAATGCTTTGTATGCAAATTGCATGCACAGATTTATTGTTGCAAGAAATTAATAACATCCGAGAATAAATGTGTACTCTAATAAATAAATACCTTTGATGGAGGAGTCTGTGAAATTTTCCAAAATAGTCCTGAGCCTCGTCTCATTGGACTTAACATGGGCGGCGGTGTATATGGTACAAAGCATTTCAAATTTGTGACAGGTTCGAAAAATCGTGGTGATCGAAGTTGAGATGCGAACTGTTTCAGGGATATCGCTGCAGCTGCCATTGTATTACGAGAATTATCACCATTAAAATTATGCACATTTCCAAATGTTGTCAGACTGGCCGAACGGCCCTTCGGTAGTGTTCTCTCATTTCTTGTCCTGCAATTTTGAGCTTTTCAAAATATAAACTGTTTTCAAATAACTTGAGCTTACATAAATTCCATTTTAATGAACATTCAGTATCATTATCTGTTATTATGGGCATATCAAAAAAACATAAGCATATCAAAAAAAAAACCAATTTGAACTACAGTATTGTTTAGATGAATATATGATAATCTTACTAAGAATGCTAAAGCAATACATCCTCTCTACAACTGATAGTAAATGAAGAATTCAAGTAGAATCACATCTTAAGAACTATTTCACTTTTTTCCTGAAATATTGATATTGTTATCAATCCAGCCGATATTTGGAATATTTGTTACAGAAAAAGTCTATTTTTCTGATTTTGGTTGATTTAGGTCCATAATATGAATAACGTTTATTATTAAACTTACTGATATGGCGCTCTCGATCGGGTCAATGTTTTTTGATCAGCAATTGTTATTAATTGACATACATTATCCGGTTTTCCCTTGCTTTTGAGATTCAATCGAGCTGGACAAACACTAAAGGAACCACCAGCAACACTAGCACTACTTTTTGATGTAGTTGACCTCAATGTTGCTCCCGATGAATTACACATTGTTATCACTGCTCCATCACTTAACGCCATTCTAGTATATATTTAATTTAGCTTCTTTTTTTTGAAAAAATTTCAGAAAAAATAATTATCTTAAAACCCTAAAATATTTCTAAAATCTAAATGGGACTGAGATAATTAATTGTTAGCAAAAAATGTCATCATTTCTTCTTTTCCATCTACAATTTATTTTGTAATAATAAAATAGTAGCAAAGAGCAAAACTTAGAATTACAGTTCACTTTACAAGAGAAATATGATAACCAAGAATATCAGCTATTCAATGAATTCTATTTAACTAATCAATATATTCAAAAATTTGGAAACTTGAAACTGGAATGACTTTTTTTGATAATTAATTAACAATTTTTTCCTAATAAAACCTAAACAAATGGCACCTATGACGTAATGACTCAGCATTTTCTCGTTGAAATTTTTTTGGGTCATAACCGTATGCAGTAGCAGTTATTTCCGAGACATCAATCTCTAACGGTCCCAATATCTCTCCATTTTGCTTTACCATATCCTGTAAGATAATTAATAAATCTTCTAAAAAAGGAAATCAACTGAATTTTGAACATTTAATTACCCTGAAATTATATAAAGAATGTATAAAATGAATTTACTACTTCAAAATATTTTTAAAAGATTCCTCCGATATTGAAGAAATATAAATTTAATGAATCTTTCTTCATTTCATCTCTTTCCATCTTTTCCACTCTGAACTTAGTGGCAAAAAGAAATCTTTAAAAAAATCTGTACAAAAAATTTTTTTTGTAACCAGAAGTTAAGTTTTTTTCCAATAATTGCGAAAATATTCAATTTCACTAACTGGTTTATTCCTTCGCAAGCTAAAAGAAATTAACAAAAATCTTATCAAATTTAATTGCAATGAAACTGACAAATGCTACAGTACATTTTAAGGTGTTCTTTTCAATGCCTTCCACAACAAATTTGTTTTTCTCTTAATAAATTCCATTAAAAAAAAATAAATTTTTCGCCACAAAATTTGATAAACAAAAATTATTATATTAAATTTTCTCCAATCGATACAAAACTTTCTCATTTTCGTCTGCATCTTATACTTCTCATTCACAATAGAGATTTTTATAATAATTTTAATGTTTTTAGTTTGCTTTAATATAAGCCAAATTTGATATATCTATTCTCTCTCTCTTTCTCTCTTTTCAAATTCAGAATTTTAATGGGAAGAAAATGTACAAATATTTTCTTTTCTAACAATCATTAACATGAAGTTTACAAAAATGGGAAAGTATAGAAAAGTAGCTGTAGAAATATCATCACAAAATACATAATTCATTCGCACATACGTCAATGGGTAAATATAAAAAAGGAGAACTTTTGATGATATTTCATTTCTTCTATCAACAAATTATTACAATTTTATTTTGAGATTATATGAAAAGCTATGATATGGGTTAAACAGCTATGATAATTAACTTCAAATACAAAAAGCTTGCTCAGTGATGAATACTCGATCAATTTCTTTTATTGCAGCATTTTTTTCCTTGATGTATCAAGTAATTCAATTATCATCATTAATCATTTAACAAAGTACCATACGTCTAAGACTAAACGAAATCATTCCTTTGATAAAAGAAAAACAGCCATAGCTAATTTTAATGAAACGAATTTTCCTTAAAGGGAAAATTAATGACTTCCTTCTATTTACTTGAAAGAAAACTTGAACCATTTGAAGACAATATTAAAAAAATTTTTTGCGAAAAGAACTGATACGTTATCTATATGGAAGCGTAAGATTGTCTT
Organism: Cercopithifilaria johnstoni; assembly: GCA_916381525.1. Classification (NCBI taxonomy): domain Eukaryota; kingdom Metazoa; phylum Nematoda; class Chromadorea; order Rhabditida; family Onchocercidae; genus Cercopithifilaria; species Cercopithifilaria johnstoni. The sequence goes on from CAKAEH010001135.1 coordinate 95,454, forward strand.
AGTTAATGTTCACTAAAAAGTATCAAATTAGATTTATAAATATAATATAAATAATATAATTGTAAGAAATTATTAATGCAAGAAATTCTGCGTTATTCCATATCTGTAACTTATTTACCACAAAAATAATTTTATAGAAGTGGAAATATACCATTACTGTACGAGGTTACATGTTTGTTCACTTCTTTCACACTGTTCACTCATACCTAATGGTTCCACATTTATTCACCTTACCTATTTACTTCATATTAGGGATCTTTACCTGTTTGTTTCGTTCTATTACATAATTTTTTTCGTTTTTTTTTCTCTCATTTATTCAATCATACACATATTTCCCTATGAAATTTTGATATTTTAAGATATTTGATTTGGTTTTGCAGAATATACAAATTAAAAAGTTCTAGAAAGAATATTACAGAGAGATATCACTTATTATTATGCTCAAAAACGATTAATTGAATCACTTACAGAAACAAAAATTGAGGGTCCAGGCGCAAATGTTCCTTTAAGTTCGCCATAAGACATTTGGAAAGTGCTACGTGTGGATCCGATATCACAGTTATAAATATCGTCGTAGGTTTCTTGATTTATCTGTAAATGATAAATCTATGTGACAAATTTTATAATTACTTGCAAGCAAATAATTTCATCATAAAAAGTTTAGCACAACTGCAATTAGAATTTATTCGAAATTTTACACGTTTATTTAAAGATTTAAAAACATATTTTTATGGTTCAGAGAGACTTTCACTATTATCATAGAGATATGTAGCGCAATAAAATGTTAATTAATTTTGTTCAGTATACAACAGATATTTAAATTATATTGGAGGTTTGTAAATTCACCATTTGTTATTAATCTTATCACATCTTGTTGATACATTTAAATTAAAATTTCTCAAACTTTGCTTTTCTAATTTATATTAAGAATCATTTTTTTTGTTTTGATACCTTCAAATTTACAGATCTTTTGTTGGTAAAAAAGAGAAAAGGTATGAAAGAAATGAAAGACTGTAGACTTTTTGAAAAGTACAGGTGAATTGAGCAGTGAAATAGCAGCGAGCGAATGAGAAACATTGTTAAATGAATGAAAAAAACGGAAAAATAAAAGTGCTCATTTTTGCTGTAAATGTTTTTACTGACGTTGACGAGGAAAGATCGAGCAGAGCAATACTTGTCTCATTACTGATTAGCTTGTACTTGACTTTATTTACATCTAAGCAATTTGAAATTATTATCCAAGCCATTTTTATAAACTTATAATGATTCATACATAAGTACACAAAATTCTGCTATAGCAAAATAAGAAATCTGTGCATATTTGAAATTTGAAAATGCAATAAACTTTCAGAAATTAATTTTGAGGAAATTTCATGATAAGAAGAAACCAAAAGTAATGATCAGAATGTATGAATGCGCTTTCTCAGCAAACAATGCGTGTTTTTACACTGATAAATGATTAGTTAATAGTGCAAGAATTTTGTCGTTTTCTCAATCGATTTAACAAATGTTTTTGCATGAAGAAAACACGCTTGCACGATGAATCATTAAAATTACGGGCCAATCCTTTCTACTGCTCGAAATCTAAAGAGAAATTCTGATAGATAAGAATTATGAATTCTTGTTATATGGATCGGATAAGAAAGCCTTCCATTTAGGAATGTTATTAACAGTTCGATGGATTTTTTTCTTCAATTTATAAGATCCGTCAACCATGCAAATATCTAAGTTACAATATTAGAGAGTCTTTAATTTGGAATGTATTTCGCAGGCATATGTATTTTATATCCAGAAGAAATTTCATTACTTTATACTTCCTAATTCAAATGAATGCTTATGAACCCAAAAATTTAAAGCTTAAAGATAATCAATCCATTTGCCAGCTAACGTATCAGGGAAAAAGAAAAGAAAAAGAGGCATTTTCATCGTTTTCTCCCAATTTTGACATTATTTCTTTTTTTGGATTTTACACCATTGTAAGAATCCATTGTTTCATCATTTTAACTGAATTGTATTTGAAGAAATTAATTTGAATTAAATTGAAAACATCAAATAATTGCTTTTATTTAAAATAGTATAATCGTATAGGTTACTGAAATAAGAGGAGAGAAGTTAGGAACGATGCTTTTTTACAACAAAATTGAAAATTGCATCGATTAACTGATTTTGTAAAATGGCTCAACTCAGAGAAACCACTACTGCACTAAAAAAAAGACAGATAAGAAGAGGTTTTCAGTATGATAAATTTGAAAGGTAAATAAATTTCTGTCAAAAACTTGTTTTTTTTTAAACAATAGTTATCTTAATGATAATAAAGAAGAAACAAAAAAAGTAACAAAGTATCTAAAATTAGAGGTTACTGATATAAGAGAAAAGTAGTTATAGACGATGTCTATAGTATCACCGCAATTCTTATATTCTCGGAAGTGCGAAAGCAATGAGATCAGTCCGTCAGTTTATCATTTCTCTCAAATGATTATTTACAGCCAGTAATAACACAAATAAGTGTTTCGAGCGCTGTACAATTATGTTACATTTATAAGCGATCCACTACCAAGACCGCCGACCAATAATAAATGCTACTATTTATGATCAAAGAAATTAAGGAAACTGTTTCGTGAAAATTTGAAACAGATGTTTTTGATAAAGAATAAGATAATTTAATCGTTCAATGGTGACTTTCAATTATTTTAATATTTCCCAGATAATTTCAGTTACAAAAGTAAGATAGAGTTATTTCAATGACGACTAAAACTGGAACTTAGTACCCTCAGGAAAGAAAGAATGCATACATTTTACAGTGTATAGTTTCTTTTTAATTCACAGTGAAAATAGCAATGTTTCAATATGTTTAAACTTAAATTCAAGTGATTAGTGAATGATAAATATCTCCCATACAATTATTCATAAAAATTAGTAGATAAAAGATGAAAAGAAATATGATGAATAGTGAAGAATGATGATAGATAGAAACGAAAGGGAGAAGGAGAGAGTGAGGAGAGTATGGAAAATCTGAAATGCAATTCTTGCAAAAAATGGAATAGAAAAATGGATAGAGAGGTGTCCTTTATTGCTGCAAATGCATTTTAAAAAAGTGAAATGTTTACAAAACGTAGCGCTCAAATCATTGACAGCTATGAAATTTTGCAAGAAAAAGAATTTCTCTCTGAAGCAGCCAAAATGAGAGAGAGAAAAGAGAATTAGACATTAGGATGGACGAGGAGAAATAGATAAGAGGCCTATTTTCAGTAAGGCAATCGCGCTCATTTGCCAATACTAAATAGCTTCAAAAAGAAAACTAAATAGCCTGAAAATAAATCTTGGAATGGACTTTCACTTCGTTGTTGCCTTCAATTGAAAGCCTTTAGTATAAATAAGGATGGGAGAGGGTGCAAAAGGAGGAGATGTGTGTGTAGAACAGGCAAAGTAGGAGCAATTTTTCTTTGCTTTGGAGAATATGAGCAGAAACATAAGAGCCAAAATCTATGAGGCATTTACATTAGAGCCAAGAGAACTCTCGGGAAGCATTCCATGAGTATTCATCCTCCATGTAGAAAAACAGATGGAGGATGAGTTACATCCATAAGTGAAATTCAAATGAATACAAAATATTGTATAGATCGAGAAAGTTCTATAGTCATATATAAACAGATATATAAAAAAATTGAGATAAAAGTATGAACCTAAATAGTCCAGTAAAACCAAAATATCAAGCAATTAGAACCAGTTCTGTCTCATATTCCCAAGATTCAGAAATTTTTGAAAAGTAGTTAATGAAAAATAAAACATGACGGAGAAAGAAAGAAGAGGAGAAGAGAAGGAAATAGAAGGTAAGTTTGACAGAAGAGAATAAGGCAGAGATGTAGCAAAAAAGCCATCTGTCAATAGTACAATATGGTTGAGGATTGATTGATAAAACTTTACTGGATCCAGAAATTCTCCCTCTAAGCTGAAGTGCAACGTTATTAATAACAATGATCAACAAATGCTGATAATGGTACCACATTTCACTGATTATAAAAGATAGGCCTGATATTCATCCGTCTATCATCTCTCCCTCTATATATATATATATATATATATATATACATTAAATCACTTATACAAACAAAAGAGTACGACTGGGACCATTGTTTAAAAAAAACACGGGTAGGATGAAGTTGGAAGAAGTGCAGAAGAATGGATGTGACTTCAAATATAAAAATGGAGATGAAGAGCAAATTGTGAACACTAATCCTGAATATTTACAATTTATTCAATAATTCCTAATAAATAACTTATTCAAAATAAATAACGTGCCTTAAAATTATAATAAAACTTGACAAAAATAAAAATTTCATTTTAGTATGAAATTTCATAGAATAAAAAAATGAAGAATTTTGTGTATAATTTCTGCATATATACGTGTTAAACAAAATATTAATATTCAACTAAAAATACTCGAATAATGAATTTATGTGATTTATTAAGGAATTTAGGGAAGTTTTTGAATGAAATGGGAATTGCATTGAATATAAAACTTAATGATATCATAATCAGACTTGTTTGCTTAATTTTGAATTTTGAATTTTGATCCCTGTCATTTTATGCTTACATCATAGTTAAATTATTTGCATATTCAAAAAAAGATTTCATTCTTTTCCATTGATGTTTTGAAGCTCATACTTCGAACCTGAAAGATTTTGAATTTTATTAACACTGAAATTGTTTATATCGTTGTTGTGTTCAGGCATTTATTGTGTAACCATAACAATACTACAATAGTGTATTTCTAAAAATCGAAAATCTGCTATCCAATAAATTCAAAATCATTACTCATGTCAGATTAGCGTGACATAGGAAGAGGTTGTCTGCAGTTTAAACAATTAAAATAAGACATAGACTAATATGTATACTGAAATCTAAAAATTTGGAAGTTATAAAAACAATAAAATATTTGAATGAGACGGTAATTATGGGATGAACTCAAAGATATCACTTCAATAAAAAATACTTTTTAGTATTTTCAAAAAAATATTAATGTGATTTGTGATGAGAAGAAAGCCTAAAAATCACAGAGAAATAAAAATATCAAAGAGAAATAATAAAATGAAGTAATTTTAACAACTGTTTGACCAGTGAAATCAATAATAAGAATTAAGGATGTAAATTGAATTTAGAAGTGAAATTGAGAGAGTTGTGCAATTTGAGGCACGAATACGATACATGTAATCCAGTTCTTGTACCGGAATACGGAATATGTTAAAATTGTATACTTATGATTGCTCAGCATTTCTATGCATGCATCATTATTCTTTAGTTTTAATGTCAATACTAATTTACATTGTGTAATGATTTTAATGGAAAATCGTGATATAGCCTAATTTTATAAATCTATGAAGATTTTATTCAAACACGCCCTAATATTATACATGCTCTAATGCTTTAGTTGTGTATAAACAACTAAATAAATTATTGCTCACAAAAAGGTCACTGCTTGAATGTATTCCGAATTTTAATTATATTTGAAATATTAGTTGCTATTTGAGCATAGTATTTCAAGAAGATAAAAATTTAAAATCATTGTGCAAGATTGTTGCATCAATACCTTTAAGGTAGATAATACTATGAGGAAGTGATGAAATAAGTTTCGGGCATTATATGAAAGGTTCAATAAGCTAAACTGATAAAGAAATTCAATGTGTAAATATTCTTCTCCTTATTTTCTTATTTTTAAGCTTTTAATTTTTTGCAATCATCCTTTCAAATTTATATATATATCTTTTTGTTCTTTAAGAAGTTTAAATAAGTTTTAAAAGAAGAAAACTATTCGATCAACCATACGCTTCTGTTTACTTCTATCCATTTTGAGATAGAAGTAAACAGAAGTTTGTGGTTGATCGAATGGTTTTCTTTTCATTCACATTTTTAGCTTGTTGTTTTCTTATAAATAGTAAACAGCCAGATGATGTAATGATAAAACAAGAAGAATTAGCATATATAATTTGTAATTGTTTCATGAAAATAAACTAGAACCTGATTATTTTCAAGATGTACTTTGAATAAACCACCGGTAGGATTCATTGGATAGGTGTCGTGAGATTCTGAGGATAATCCATCATTGAATGAATTATCTAATTTATCATCGTAAATGGTATTCATTTCCGTATTGTAAAACATTTCATTCACTTGGCATTTATCTAAAAATCATATCATATGAATAGCCGATATCGTTATCAAGTAAAAATGAACACAGACGGAAAGAATTTCCTGAGAGAAAGCAAAGGAAGCATTGATAATACAATTTAACTTAATTGAAATTAAAATAACTTCACAGGAACTTTTACTTCACCCTTCACATTTCGCAAGTTCTTTATGTATTTTTGTTAAAATAATTTTCAAATAATCTTGCAGTTTTTGTGAAATGGAAACCTAAAAAAATAGGAAGGAAAGAGAAGAAAGAAATGAAGAAAAATATATTTATTTCATAGTTGAGTGACAGTATGTGAAATTTATTTTAAAAAAAGGATTAAAATTCAAGCACCATTTAAAAAATATGTTCTCAATTGAAGTATATACTGATTACAAACTTAAAACTTAATAATAATAATAATAATAATAATAGTGCAAATAAAAGTTTATAAATATGTAGAATTTGATGAAATTCAATTATTTATTGAAAAAGGAGCAGTTATTTGCATTAAGGAAAGAATGAAAAGATAAAAATTGCAAGAAAGAATTTTACACATGCAAGAAAATTTCGATTTTAACATAAAACTTAAATCAAAAGATAATATTAGAGATGATAATAAGATCGATGAATATTGTTTACAGTGAAAAAGGAAGAAGAGTGAATTAGTTCAGAGAATCAAAATATTCAACTACGACATTCTTTCTTTTACACAATTATTTCAGTGCTCCGTGCAAGCGAAAATTTATAAATGTGATGATGAAGTTGGTGCAACTTAATTAAATGGTTGATGAAAATGGAAGAATTACATTTCTATTTTTTTCAGCAAGTTTCAGCACAACAAGCTTGTAAAATGGTACACAAAAAAATTTTCATTTTATAGAAAGAATAATTTAATATTCATGAAGCAGGCTTCTATTTCAGATTCCACTTCAGATGACATCACTGCAAAAAATTATCAATCCAATCGGTGCGATATGCGAAAAATACGAGATTAATTCATTTCGCATTTATTCAAAAATACACACACCAAATTTATTCGCCTATAGAAAGTTCATAGGTTGATTACTGTTGCTCAGGGTTAGTCAATGGTGTTCTTATATGAAAATTGGAAACCGGTTTTCAAACTGCGAAATTTATTTCACTGACAATAAAAAGGATATGATTGCCATATCAGAAAATTGTCAAGGAAGAAATGAATCAAAAATCGTCAAGGAAGAAGTGAATTGAAAATTGTAAAAAAATTTTCTATTAATTATCTTAAATTTATTTACTGTTGACCTTTAGTAGCAAAAAAAAACCTCGAATAAAGGAAATTTTGCAGACCTAACAACAATCTTTCATATTCCTAATTAATTCTAACCTATCAATGATAAAGAAAGCAAACAATTCGCAATGATAATTTTGAAAGATGTTAAATTAGAAAATAATTCTAATGGTGAATGGGTGCAGTGAAGACGTGAAATCGGGAAAGATCACAGATCATAAATGTTTCAGTTATCATACACACATATATGTAATATATACACACACATATATATATAATGTACAATTTCAAATAGCAGAATAAATGCTCACTAAACTTGTCGTACTTTCAGAATGCTTCTAGAAAAACTTTTGAGGGATGAAATTATTGACCGATCGCTAGCGGATTCTACGAATTAATCGAATGCTAAAATCAGCTAATGTTATCTCCGTTATTATTTCGATTGAAAAAAAGTTCAAAACCAATTCGGCAAAAGAACCCATTTGATGGAATTTTCAATAAACAAATACAACAGCAAGTTAACTTGGATTTTCATTTATGGAATAAAAAATATTGTAACTAATGAATTTTGCTATTAGAAAGAACAAGTATGTCATGTTACTTATTCTTTCTAATTTTTTCAATTATTTTAAAATGTAAAATTATTTAAAATTGACGGAGAAAAATCCACCAGCACCACAACTTATAACCGATCGTCAAAATTATAATAATAACAAATAATAATTAATAACAACTGATGATAAATATTAATTAATAATGATGATAAATAATGATAAAAATAAAGGGTGGAACAATATTTGCTGTTGATATGTCTCGCATACTTGGCGGGGAATCATCAGGAGAAGTAACTGGTCGGATTGTTGGAGCGTTTAGACCATTACCATTGTCAGGCAAATTCAGAAATGAAAAAA